>PNEQ01001693.1:19146-34458 GCA_003012365.1 Medauroidea extradentata | reverse complement strand
TCTTTTGCTGAACAATAATACTTTTGCAAGGTTTTGCAGGAATGAAAATATTGTTTTAATGTAGAATCTACCATTTGGTACGAAAAGTTTATGGTTGCGAAAAATCCAGTTTTCTAAAAATTAGAATTGGCGACATGACAGATGTACATTAGGCAGAAGTTACAGTGGAATCCCGTTACTAAGAGAGTTCGTAACAGCACAAAAAAATTGTTGTAATTACAAGTTGTTTTAAGAACCGAATGTTTATACTGTAAAACATCTTTATAACAACCACCTCTCTATAACAACCCTTTCCTCAAGAACCGTGAGGTTTTTGAATAGGGGTTTTACTGTACAATTATACCCCTTTATAAAGTCCACCTCTATATTAAGACCCTATTCTAGAGAACCATGAGGGATCTTTATAAAGAGGTTTTACTGTAAAACAAACAATATTCTAGGTTATTGATGTATGTGGGATAGGAATAATAACAGTACAGTTTACTTTGACTAGTCCTCTGTGATTATAAAAAAATTTTAGGCACGTGGTCATTAGACGTAACATTCAAGATTTTTATTTATTTCATGATCTCCATTACCTTGTTGTTAACATTTTCACTCGCTACTGCATGGCAAAACGTAAGGTGAATAAAACAAAAATGGACTTCTAGCGAGGCGGCAACTAAAACGAAGAACACTTCGAACTCACTTGTGATTGGCTGAAATTAACAAAGCTGCACAAATTAGATCTTATGATTGGACTAACAAAAGATGCGCGGCTGTTCCATTACCCACGTTGTGAAGTATTCAAAGTGACAATAACAGTTTTTAGTAAGAGTACATTTTATTTATCCATTCCAACAAAAATTTTGCTAAAATGAAAACCTATCGTTAAGAAATCATAACACTTAACATATAAAAACACGACACAAGAAGTTTGTGTACTTACTCGAGTTACGATGGGTAGTGTAAATCTTAAACTCCAAGTGTTCAAAAAGTGATCCAAATGAAGTTTTCTTTTGATGCGTTGCCATGATCGGACAAATTTTATTACATGTTCTACAAACAACTCTAGCAGGTTAAGTTACGTAAACGTAATTTTTTAATTTGTTTCAGTATAACTTACACAATAAAAAAAAAATAGTGAAACTGATTCTGCAATGCCATTCGTTATCATAATAAAATCAAGATGCACTCAAGTGATGCTGTTTGCTCAGTCCATGGGTCACTTTCGATTTCGTGCTGTACCAAGTACCAAGATGGCGTCAATAACAATCGAGGTCGAGCAAGTCATGGCAGTGTTGCCAGATGCAACTGCATTTCCTCCGTTGCCATATCTCACGTTCACTGCCATGCTAAGCCGATGAACGATTATATCACGTGCCCTTATATTTATTATGCTTACTTATAATTTAAAATAAATAATCATTTTGCGCAGTATGTAGTTGCTTGTGAATCTCTTGTATCTACGAACGTGCTCATGACAAAACCACTCATAAATACCGAACATTTGTTTATATAATAAACTGCATACACAAATTGACAGTTCATTACAAAACACTCGTAATTACGAACGTCTCGTAATATCACGTACTCTAAGCAGCGGACTTTCGCTGTATGTGATCATCTTCAAACTTGAAGGAAACTACTTTAATTTGAAGGAAAAATAAATATATATTTTTATGTAAAACAAAATGTGCAACAATTTGCATTATAGTTAATTTTGCTTGGAGAAATGACTCCATAAATGTAAAACTACTAAATGTAGTCCATCTTAATTTGGGTAAAGCACAAAAGCAAAAATCATGTGCGGAATTAATTATGCAGTTGCTTGTTAAACCAATTTCTTCCCCTTTTACAATTAAATCTTGTTACATTGTACCCTGTAATGGTTTTTCATTTTAAAGTACTGTTATTTTGATCACAATAAATAGTATCGTCAAATTTTAAAATGATTTCTGTTTAAAGTATTGCGTAGCTGTCAACTGGTACGATTCTCCTGTACAATGTACGATTTTGTGGCCTATTGTAGGATTGTACGAGTGGTGTAAATTATTGTACGATTTCCAAGCTTTTTCTAAAAAAATTTCCCGTTTAGTCAATTCATAACAATAAATATGGTACTGAAATCGCACAATTTAGGTGTTGAACATGTGGTATGTAGATCGTACTCAACTGACATAGAATGTCTTAGATGATTAAAAAACTGTAATACTGTAGTTTCATGAACTAGCGTCCTTCATTTATAACCATTGAACCATATTTTACACTATTATCATATTATTCACGCATTGTACAAACCTAACCCGAACTTTGCCAAACATACCCGATCAATGGTAGTTGCTTGCCTGGTTAAATGACCGTTGTGATTCGCACAAAATAATTCATAAAACTGTTTTTATTTTAAATGTCTTTCCAGTTTACATTTTTCGTGTAGTCATTTCTCAAAAACATGCAACAAACCGTGAAAAGTGAAAGAAACATTGTTAAGATCGTATTTTTTCAGCAAACATGGAAGCGCACATTGTTGTAGTTGGGTGGTGTACATTTGTAAACATGGTTTTTGCAAGCTTAAATTTATCATTTTGTTATTGTGATGGGTATATTTTAGTGTGGGTGCTTGCTGTATCGACTGCCATGTATTTAATAGACTTAAAATGTAGTAATGTAACAACTTTCATGTTTGGGAAATACTGCATTGCGGTTTTACAATGTCGTTTTTATATAGTCACCAAACCAGCAGATGTTTAGAATGTTTGAAAATTAAAAGTACAGAATGTAGTATTAATATTGTATAAGAGAATTATTGACATATGCACGTTCAACAATATACAATTTATTTCTCTATACCACAGTGTTTGCAGTATCTGAGAATCGGGGTTAAATGTGCAGCGTGATTAAATTAGCTAGTCTGCACTCCGTAAAAATTGTTTGTTAGTTTATGGAATTGTGAAAGAAAATGAAAAATCTGTGTTACCAGAAATCGTAAAAAGGGTCTTATCTGTTGGTGTATTAAAATTGGTTTCTGTTTGTAAACTTGCAGAAACCGAACCTACCAGCTATGTTTGTTTAGATTTTTTATAGATAGTACAATTATGGGCAGTATTTATGTTGGTACAACAGAATAGGCCTACAGTAAAAAACATTCAGTAATTTTTCTTTTAGAGTTTTGCAAAGGGAGTGAATGACTGGATTAAGTTTTTTGCACACACGCCATTGCGATGGAGATGTCTTTCAAGAAAACTAAAGAGAATAGGAAAAATTAATGATCAGGAAAAATATACATAAACAACATAAAATTCCATAAATGGAATTGGGTCAAATAAATCAGGGACAGCCGTATAATAAAAAACAATAAAGAAAATAAACAGACACCACTAAGGTAGACGAGACATTTTTGAGGCCTGCTGTTGCAGTAGGACAAACAGATAAAAGTGTACAGACCACAAAAGTATGACACTGATGAAACGAAACAAACCACAGATATATTTTCCAGATGAGAACAAATAAGCAGTGTTTCGACACCTGAAATCTGTTCCATTCTTCAAACAGACACACAGCGTCTAAGAACACTAGATGAGGGCTGCAGAAACCATGGTTACACAGCGTCATCGAAAAAGAATGCTACAATTTAAAAAAATCATAACTTCGAAACGCGTTGATCAATTGGGTTGATTCTTGCTTTAAAAGAAAAAGAAAGATTGAAAGTTTTTGTCACCTTAAAATGTTTCTGTGTGTGCTCCATTTGCAGTTCTGCAAATGTCCAGGCGATATTTTATCTTTTTATCCCCATCCACGTATTCTGGAGCATTGTTGGCGTCACTGTCTCAATGGCCATGGTGATTCGTTGACACAAATGCTGCAAATCTCTTATCTTCTCGGCATAAACAGTGTTCTTGACATAGCCCCAAAAGAAGAAATCGAGTGGAGTCAGATCGGGACTTCTAGGTGGCCAAGGAATAGGGCCACCCCTTCCCATCCAACCATTTGGAAACCGTGTGTTCAGGACATTGCGCACGGCAAGGCTCCAATGCGGTGGTGCGCCATCTTGCTGGAATATCACGTTACTTCCAGTTTGTCGTTCAATATCCTCAGTCTGAGGGAATACATATACTAGCTGTAGCATGTCTAAATAAATATTGCCGGTGATAGTTTTTTCGGCGAACACAAAAGGCCCTACAACTCGATCGTGCATCAAACCACGTCACACATTAACTTTAGGAGAGTCACGAACGTACACGTTGATTGCATTTGGTTGTTGTAATCCCCAAATCCTGCAGTTGTGACGATTAACACAAACATTAACGTGTAAAGTTTCTTCATCACTGTAAAGTACCCGATTAGAAAAAGTGCCTACAGTGTCCATTTCATTTAGCATGAAGGCAGCGAATGCGAAATGTTTGGGCTGATCTGGCTTAATTTCATGTCTCATTTTAATTTTGTAGGCATGTAATCTCAAACGTTTGCGAAGAACATTTTGCACGGTAGTCTTCGGAATGCCAAGCTCCAAACTGCGGCGGGAAATTGACTTTTTAGGGCTGTGTACACGCGATAACCTAAGCTGTTCAACTTTATCAGAAGTTCGTGGCCGTCCTCGTGACGTTTTCTTGTCAACATTACCTGTTTCACGGAAATTTTTTACCCAACGAGAAATAGCAGCACGATCTGTTACATGTTGTCCCGGATACTCCCGCCTGAATTTTCGTTGCACGGTCACTGGAGACTTGAACTCTGCAAACCACAGCACGCACTGTGTTTTCTGCTGCACGGTCGCAATCTCACTGATACGTTGGGACAGATGCCGGGTGACGCGTTCGGGTGTTTGTTACTCCCAAGGTCACTGTGGGACTGTCGTACACCACGTACACGACTTAAAAAAACTTTCATCCTTCCCCGACAGTTTGGTGGTAGAATCGTTTGAATATGGTAGCCAGTTTCAAAACTATAGTACTTTGGAATTGTATCATTCTTTTTCGATGATCCTGTATATTGATACATCTACTTATCTTGCACAGTCAGTGGCAGACAAACTTTCTCCTGATTAGCAGTGCCGCTTAGAATTACTCGGATTGGTTGGGGTGGGGCGAGTGATTGCTGTTGTTTTGTGCTGTAAAGATGTGTTTTTAATGTCTGTTCTAACTGGTAATTTACTATTCCTGTGTCTGTGTAGAGCTTGATCCCACTTGGGCTGGCAGCCATGACTGTGACGCTGAGCACTATGGTGCCGAACCAGACAGTTGAGGAGCCTCCACTGCAATTCTCACTGGCTGGCTATCGTGCCCAAGAGGTTCCCTTCTCTTTCAGCACAGACCCTCGTTTCCCACTGCAGCATTTAGGTGAGGTGTACGGCCAGTTGGTTGGTGGAGACCCCCTAACCCCAGACTCATCAGTTACAGCCCACCTCCTGCAGCTCGGCCAACAGAACATTGTCAATTTCCGGGAGAAACTTGTGGTGGCAGCAGAGTTCAACGTTACAGAGTGCCACAATGTGACGGACAAGTTGTTCGGCACGAGAGAACGCTGCAATGTTTCGGCTAACGGACTATATTCATCAGTGCTACTGCACGCGGCCCCACTTGCCCTCAACCTAGTTGATAATGCAATACTTCGCTACCTGAAGAATCAGAGCTACTCTATCACGACCATCAACCACCCATTCCCTGTGGAACAGGTTAGTCTCTCCGCAGAATCTAGGCTGTATTTAGTACTTTCTACTGTCTATGTAGGTGCATTTTGTTACTGACATAAGGGTAACATAGATTATTATTCTGTTTGTGTTTACGTACATGTGTAGTTAAGTATGTAAAAATTTTCGCCTAATGTTGGACTTAATTCTTGTGGTTCAAATTTTTGTGAAATTTGTATTATGTGACTTTTAGCTTTTTTTAGCATTTACAGTCATGCCTCACTACCACGACGAACAATGGTTTCCGAAAATTTGTCATAATTGAGTTTTTGTTGTAATTGCAGAACTTCTCGACTTGTACCCCTTAACAATTTTTTTGTCAAGTGCATTAAAGTTAGTGTTAACTGTCTCTTAAGTGTAACAGGCAATTTAAAAAAAAATTGTAATAATTAGCTCATTTAATAGGCAGAATTTATGAAGAAATTGATATTTGACAAGCCTATAATAGTTAACCTAGTTTCCAAAAATTTCATCTGCAAGTGCATGTGCTTATTGTGGCATGTATTGGAAGCATTACTTAATGTGCATGCCTTGATCCTTTCTCATGACATACTTTGTGGCTGTGGATGAACAACCTCAGGGATGTAGGTACGCACTAACTAGTGCAAACAACGCTGCGGCAGACAGCATGAGAACTAAGATGGAGATAGTGTTGTGCTGTTTCGTCAGAATACGCTACTGTGCGTCATGCAGGTTATCCTAGCGCAGTGCTCTAGCGTGGCGTGCACCGTAAAATAAAATTGTAAACAAAGGTGAGAAATGACCACTAGGCTACTTTTTTACTAAAACATGTAGACAGAGATGCACAACTATGTACAGAATAAGTACTTGCAGGTGCCCACCGTACTCCAGTGTACAATCACATGCTGCCCGAGGAAGCTGGCCTGGCTAGCGAAACGTTGCGACCGCAGGAAAACTGGTGTTGTCCTTCTTGTTTTGTGTTTTCACACCTACAAGTATTGATTCTGTAAGTACGTTTGCATTTCCGTCTACATATTTTAATAGCAAATATGTATTACTGTATTAAAATGTAAACACAGCTCGCTGGGACAAAAAGACAAAGATTTGAGGTGAATGTCACGTTAATTTTGCCGTAGTACATTAATTAATCAGTTTGAAGAGTGTAGCATACATTTTTTAGCATCCATGCTCTCGTAATAATCCTAGAGTACAGAGGTTTCAATGTATTATATCTGTGAGTACTTGGAGGGGTGAGGGGGGAAAATGTATTTCCCAGAAATGTTAATTTAGGGGACAGTTGTAAATTAGTTGTTGGGATGCGTATGTTGCAGGGAGACGGCATGAATGTTTCAACATCAGGGGTTGGTGTCATGTTCTTGTGGCTCACCCTCATGCCAATTGGCCTTCTAGTGATGGTGGGTATGTTCTTGGTGTTTCCACTGGAGGAGCGTGTTTCCCAGGTAAAGCAGCTCCAGCTCATGGCCAATGTGTGGCCTCCTGTATACTGGCTGGTATGCTACTTCTGGGACCTTTTCCTCTATCTGGTGGTGACAGCACTGCTGCTCATTGTGGTGTGTGCCTGTGACCAAAGACACATCTTCTCTGGTGGTCCTGAGCTAAGTAAGTAACTATCATCCATACTTCTCCAATACTACTGAATTAAAGCTTACTGTTTCCCTGCTCTTTTTAACTGCCCAGTTCAGTTCTCAAATATTGTGTATTGCTTTAGTCTCATGCCACAGACAGCTCTGGACTACTATGTACCTGTGTTATTCTTAGTGTGTTTTGGTTTCTATTGACAAGCAACTAAAGTAATATATCAGTTTCTCAATTCATAAAATAATGCTTATTTATCAAGTCCTATTCGCAGTTATCATTTGAAACATATCTGTTTTGTATGTGTCAGCGTTGCAATTGTACTGTGAAAACTTAACAAAGTCCATAGAGGGGTCCTTGATTTTACACTTACAAATGAGAGGTGGTGGAAAAGAGAGACACCAGACCTTTCACTAGATTGCTGTACTAACCTGGCAACAAGAAATCGGGTACTGAAATTGTATAATTTCGGTATCAAATATTTGGTATGTAGATCATACTCGACTGACATACAGTGTTGTAGAAAATTAGGAAAACTGTAATACCGTAGTTTTGGGAACTAGCGTCCTTCATTTATAGCCATTGTACCATATTTTTCACTACAAAGCTTCATATTATTCACGCATTATACGAACCTAGCCCGAACTTTGCTGAACATATCCGATCGATGGTAGTTGCTTGCTTGGCTAAATGGCTGCCATGACTCACGTGGTACTATTAATAAGAATGGTGGGAAATAGGCTGCTAGGCTAACAAAGTAATATAACAGACAGAAGTACAAGTATTTACAGTTGATACTTGGAAATAGGTACACACACTGTGTGACTGTTTTAATTTGAAATGTCTTTCCAGTTTACTGTTTTTGTGTAGTCATTGCTCAAAAACACGCAGCAAACCGTGCAAAGTGAAAGAAACCATCTTTAAGATCTTATTTTTACAGCAAATATG
Source organism: Medauroidea extradentata (assembly GCA_003012365.1). Taxonomy (NCBI): domain Eukaryota; kingdom Metazoa; phylum Arthropoda; class Insecta; order Phasmatodea; family Phasmatidae; genus Medauroidea; species Medauroidea extradentata. The sequence goes on along the minus strand of PNEQ01001693.1, from coordinate 26,288 downwards.
TAAGCACATGTCATTTTAGTTGGGTGGTGTTTTTGTAAACATGGATTTTGCTAAGCTTAAATTCATCATTTTGTTATTGTGGCAGGATATTTTAGTGCGGGTGCTTGCTGTACCGACTGCCATATTTAACAGCCGTAAAATATATTAACATAACTTTTTATGTTTGGGAAGTACGTATACATATTAAAATTTTACAATGATGTTTTTGTACAGTCGCCAAATGATGCAGATGTTTAGAACTGTTTGAAAATTAAAAGTAATTGGCATTAATATTGTGTAAGATGTTAAATACTACATCTGCACATTCCGACGACGTATATTTCTCTATTCCATGATATTTGCAGTGTCTGAGAATGGGGGTTCATACTGCCAATTTTTATGGATTGTCCATAAAATATACGTAAAGTACATATGTTTTACGGAGGACAAGAAAATTTTACAGATTTTGGGATGTTCGACAATGTTATGTGTACATTTATACCATTATTTAAAAATGAAAGCGTGTAAATGTGTTTTGCGCAAGTGTACCAACGTGAAACGTGTTTTGCAGTGTTTCTCTCTGCTATTGTGCATAAATATTCGTAAAATCAGCAGATGGTCATAATGAACACTACAGGAACCAATAACAAAATTTGATATATATTTTGTTCCCGGTTTCTTATTGGCGTATTTTATTGCAAACAGACAATCTGTGGTTTTCTTGTATGGGCTGTTACAAGATGGCGATGTGCATGGTGTTAGGAGTTTTTAAGCGACAAGAGTCTTATTTCTTATCAAAGTCAGCGCTTTTTTGTGTTCTTGGAAGCTGAATTTTTAACTTTGAAACTAAAAATATTTTTCTGCTGTTGTAATGTATATGATGTATAACTACTGTGTTATGCGACAAAATTATGAAGTTGGAAAGATGCATTGTGCGTGTTTATACCGTTGCAAACTTGAAAGAAAAATTAAATTTCTCTTATTGTGAAGGATACGTACAATAACAATGTTTTTGTACGATATAAACAAACTGTTCATAATTACTACTAGCGTAATTTTTGTGCGGTATTTATTGGTCATTTATCGAAGAAGGTATGAAGCATCTAGGCCTAACTGTAACTACTATTTGAAGTTATAGGCCTACGTGAAAATCGCAGAATTAAACATGCATTTTTGTAAGTAGACTTTGAAGGCACTGTAACTAGGGCACTGTAACAGTAGTTCATAACTCAAAACACAATCCAGTATGGTATTGGGCTATTTCATGGCACATGAAATAAACAAAACTTTGAGATTTATATCAAACTTTGTGATACTATTTATATTTGTAACCGTGCTTACAGGTTGTTTGAAAATGCATCATTCTTTTATAATTCAAAATGTACACTTGCATCTTTAAAGTATTAAGTGAACAGGAAATTGTTCAAAGTACAACTTGGCAAATAATTGTTTTTACATATTTAGGTCTTGATAACTAGTCCTATTTTAAAAACAAATAAACGTTAAAAATATTATATGTGTTATTGTGTGTGCAGTTTATAAGACATAGTAGGGACTGATATGATTTTGCACAAAAATTGCCGCTTGCAGTTTACGCAGAAATGTGACGTTCTGGAAAAGTTTTACTGATTTCATTTTGAAAATTTGGCAAGTATGGGGGTTAAATGTGCAAAGTGTGATAGAATTGGCAAGTTTGCACTCTGTAATATTTTTTTTTTTTTTTATTTATGGAATTGTAAAATATAATTAAAAAACTGTGTTGCTAGAAATTGTCAAGTGTGGGCCTGTATGTTGGTGTATTAAAATCTGTTTCTGTTTATAAACTTGCAGAAACCAAAATTACCAGCTAGATTTATTCAGATTGCTTATAGATAGTAAAATTATAAGCAGGATTTATGTTGGTACATAAGAGTAGGCCTACAGTAAAGTACAGTACATTCAGTGATTTCCCTGTTATATTTGTTTTCTTTATAATAGGGAGGCTATGTAATATTAGCCATGAACACAACACATGAATTTAAGTCAAAATTATCTGCTATGTTTATGATATATGATTAATTATTCAGCATTTTCTAAATTGATTTTGCATGCAAAACTTTGACATGTTAACAGTGTAGTATTTTATTAAAAGTACACTAGACCCCCCATTTTACGAATACTCACGGTTCCTCTCATCGCATTCGTAAAATCGCTACCTTCGTAAATTCGATAGCGGCTTATTTTGAAAATCTTTACAGAAAATTTTAAAATTAAATTTTTTTTGCAAAGTGTCTTTAGTCGGGCTCCGACTTCTGTAGCGTTTTGCGGGAAATTAATTAACGTAATAATGTAAACATAAATTGATATCAGTAGCCAGACGTCACACTGTTGAGCGGTAGATATGACCGACCCTTGTCCCCAAAAATGAGAAAATCGTGATTCCGAGTGTCTTCTCTCGAGCGAATAGCCCGACTCCCGTAGCATTTAACGGAAAAATAAAGCAAGTGATAGTTGAAATATAAATTTATATCAATAGTCAGACGTCTTATGATCAAAAGAACACCGCTAAACAATAGATATGACCGACCTTTGTCCTAAAAAAAAAAGAGAGAGAGAAAACCGAGCTGTAGAGTGTCTCCTCGCGAGTGAATTGCCCAATTTGCGTAGCGTTTAATGAAAGAAAAAAATAGGCATTCCTTACTAGTAAAATGCCCTTGTAAATTATTCACCAAAGAAAGAAGGAATAAGCGGATGTATTTATTCATTGCGCAGTTTTATATAACTTAACGTTAAAACATTTCCTCGACGTTTGATGAATTGTACACGAACGTAGATATACGTAACGCGCAGAGCGGGCAGATAGCGCAACTGTATGAACGTTCACAAGATGGCAGATAGATAGCGGCACCGTAGGATATTCCAAACGTTCAATGTTCCAAAAAATGCCATTTTGCGACGTTCTTACATAAAATTGTCGAGAATTACATGTATAAGTGATTGAAAATAATCACTTTCACAGTCAGTATATGTGGTAAAAATAAATCAGGAGTTCCGGGATTACGTAATACACGAACGTCTATTTATTTTCCAAGTTCGACATACCTGGAGACAAATGTTTCTACACGTGGCGAATAGGTAGCGCCATTATCGTGCTCACTTGTGAAACGCACGTTTTACGACACGCCGTAACGCATTGTTTAAGCAAATTATGTGCCAAGTTAATTGTTTTAAGTACATATGGTGTTAACACAATAAAGAAAAATAAAAATATCACGCTATTATTCATAGGGTTCGTGTAAAAAAGTAAACTCATCCGGCGCGAGACGAGAGAGATATAAGACGTCGTGAAACAGCCTAGAAGGAGGCTGTACTATAGTTAAATGAGCATATGCGCATGCGCTGGAACTTTGCATCTGTAGTACGACCTCAATATAGATCCTAATACGTCGTAGTTGATGGAGACAGGCCGGCCGGCTTGGCACAGGCGGCGTCGCTGCCGCGCGGTTTTCAAACTGTCACTGCCGCATTTTTTAATGGATTTTCGCTATTTTTGTTTTATATTTAATATTGTGACTTACCAAGTAATAACTGCATCTATACAATTCATATTTTAACTCCGTGAATTAGATACACTATGTTTTATTCATTGTCAATGTAATTCCGTTCAATTTTTTTTTTGTCATAGAATTTTATTTTTTTTTTTTAGGGTTCCTGAGATTGTATTCGTAGAATCGCTACCTTCGTTAAATCCAGGGTTCGTAAAATCAGGGGTCTAGTGTAACTACAGTAAAGCGGTTAGTTAGATGACATTTGCACATACACCTCATGTGAAATACCATGACTTCTTTACAGACAATTTTACACATTTTAAAAACTGTACTATTTCTGAATCATTGATAGGACCACGATTTTGTGGTAATCAGCGATAAAACGAAATAACACCAAAATACACGTTAAAATGCGAAATAGCATTAAATGTAAACAAATGTGCGATGTCTCACGAAATTTTCCACTTTCACGAGCATACAACAAAGTGAAACGAAAATTGCAATTTATTATCATTACAGAAAAGGAAATAACTTTTACTGGTAAGTACGTTACCGATAATTATTGCTTCCAGCATGTACTGTATTTTCTGTTTGACAATATTTTTACCGTTTATGCACGTGTCGGCATCAAAAATATGAGCAACCGTGGAAGTGTAAACAATCACGTGTGTTACGATTAACGATTTACAAAATATTACGACTTGCGTTCTCACAATAGCTATGAACAAAAATGTACCTATTTTGCTGTACAATAAGTATTATTCAACAAAATATGTATCCAAATCACGATTTATTTTCATAAAATAATTTTAAATAAAGATCACACATTGCTTGGATATCCAATTTTCAATAGTTGGTTCTATTGCTTGTATTGTTTTTCATGTGATGTCTGCGTGGCTTTATTTCCTTACGAAAACAATGTTTTGTTGAGGTTAGGTGACATTTGCTTCTTTGGTTATTGTTTTCTTACGTTATGTTAATCATGCCGAATACGAAAGTTACAGTGAGTGACAGAGCAAGTGAATTCTGGAATGACTGGTTTTACATAAGTTATTAAATTTTAATGTGTAATTGCTGCAGCTCTTAGGCTTGATTTCGAGACACGTGATACACTCGTAAAACACATTGCGAGTGAAAAACATAAGAAAGCAAGTTTGACGACAGGTATCAATTGCAGAATGTTCAACGTTTGCCAAAAAAGCAAAAGACGAGGAGGAATTTATACTTGTATCTGCTAACATCCCAGTAGAAAAATTGGATGACCCACAAATTCACGAGTGGTTTCAGGAGTATGTAAAAGGTGGAGGTGATCTTCCTAGTGCTGATTGCCTCCGCAAAGAAATACATACCACTAGTAGCTGAGAAAAAAAAAACAGACGACATCAAATCATCTGTAAGAAATTAAAGAATTGTAATACTTTGCGTCGAAACTATAGACAGAGGAAGATGCTGTGTTTTCAATGTTATATTTAGGACTATAGAACCATCTGCAACACAGTTTCAGTAGTATTGGACTCTGCAAATGGAACATTGTGTTCTCAAGCAATAGACGACGTTCTGCACAAGTATGAAGTCGGATTTGATCAAGTTGTAGCATTTGTGACAGATTTTGCACGTTATATGAAAGTGTCACAACATTACAGGGTTTGTTTGGGGATGACTTGCTTCATGTGCAGTGCTGGGTGCACAAGCTTCATCTAATTGGTTTTATGTTGCAAATAAATTTGGAAGAGTTGAATACTGTTGTTGTGAAAGTGAAAAATGCCTTCCTAAACACTAGGAAGCGGAAACATCAGTACAAGGAATTCCTTCAGTCCAAGTATCCAAATAATCCTGCAATGCAAACATTATTTCTTCTGCCAGTAGTTACCAGATAGAACTCATGGTTTCAGTCTGTTGATTATTTGAACCAACACCTGCAGGATGTACTGGATTTCCTGAAGACAATCAGTGAGGAAAACAGCGGGGTTGTGTTTTTGAAAGAAATGTCTGAAGGAGAGATAAATATTGCTAAATTGCAAGCTTTATATGTTTCCCAAAATTGTTCAGTTTAGTTGAGGTACTTACTTTTCCTTAAGGGTCAGCCGACCCAACAGCTCATGTTTTGACATCAAAACTGAATGACATCATAGCAAAATTTCATCTTTTGAGTTCTGGAGTTTTTTCATCTAGTGTAAATGACAGTTTGGCCAGCCTAGGGATGTTAAAAGAAGCCAGTGCAAAGCAGTGTCTGAAATTGGCTGCACAGAAATGTGAAAATAAACTTGCAGATCTTATCCAAAGTGATCCACGTGTGAAAACCTTTGAGGCCATTGACAGTCTTTTCAATCTCAGAAATGTCTGTTGACTCAGTACCGAAACCGCAGATCTACTACATAAATCCATCAAGAACTTACCTTCATCAAGTCAACTTCCTTTGGATGTCTTCTTACATGGATTTGTCACATTTAAAAAAATTGTACAGGAAGAATTGTCCTCGCCAGCAACCACTCAAGTTGATGTCGTAAAAGTTCTTTGCTCACTCAAGGGGGATTTTAGTGAAATTAGTCGGGCAGGCCTAACTGCAGTTTGGTTTCCTACGAGTAATGTTGGTGCAGAACGTTCCTTTTTCAAGTACTCTTTGTAGTTACTGACAGGAGGCAAAGTCTCACACCAGAAAATGTAGAACGTCGTACCATGATTTCATTTTAAACTATTGGAAAGTGATTTTGTCAAATGCAAGTGACGTGTTAAAAGACTAGTAATATTGAAAGCATAATGCTTTGTTTGGTTACGAAAAACATTTTAATGTTTAACTTTTTTATTTATGTATCAACCAACTAGCGATTTTTGCGTTAAAAAATAATAAAACCAATAACACCGAAATCCAACATTTATAACACCGAAAAGTGGTGAAAAATAACACCACAAAATCTTGGCTCTAATCATTGAGGTTGGCAGCTGTGCAATTGCTATGACTTAGTATAGTACAGACTGTCTGGCTTAAGCCATTAGCATAATATGTATACTTTTGCCACTCATTTGTGTGTGTTTTTTTTTCAGGTGCATTATATAAGTTACTGGTATTGTATGGGCTAAGTGGCATCCCCTGTGCATACTTCTTCAGCTACCTCCGCAAGACAGTTGCCAGTGGCTTCGTTCTATTTATGGTTACTAATATGCTGGCAGGTAAGCCACTCCATTAGTTTACTTGTTTTTCTGACTGATTGCAGTTCATTGTCTGCTTCTTGCTGACTGTCCAAATGGGACAGGCAGAATTTTACATTTGTATTTGTTACTTACAGTCGAATCCCGTTGTTACGACCCCTCACAGTTTCCGGGAAAAAGGTCTTAAAAGTGGGAGGGTTTATTTTGCTCTCATATTGACCCACCCATTGCCCCTATACATCAATACTTGATGCTTAGCTGCCAACTTGTTTTAGATTTTCCCGTTCAATGTACGATTTTGTACCCTGTTGTACGGTTGTGAGATTTATGTGAATTACAGTAAAACCTCGTTAATTCGAAGTGCTCAGGACCGAAATTTTGTACTTTTATATATATATATATATATATATATATATATATATATATATATATATATATATATATATATATATATATATATATATATATATATATATATATATATATATA
>PNEQ01001693.1:5164-18146 GCA_003012365.1 Medauroidea extradentata | reverse complement strand
GGGCAGCAGCCAACTGCTAGCCTGATAGTTACTTTATCCTCCTACAAAGTTACAAAGGTATAAAAATAATTTTCTTCTTATACATGAATAAAAACGGTACGGTACTGTAATTAACAATCCTTCTGGGTCACTGTACATTATGTGAACACATTTTAACACTACTAATTTTAAAATTTAATTTTATGTATTTAAATTGGATCATAGAACACATAATTTACAGATTTATTCTTACACAAATTGTCATATTATAAAGCAATAAAATTTTAATCGTGTTCTACAGAGTTACCGTATTTACTCGCGTAATCGCCGCATATTTTTGACCAATTTTTAGGCCCAAAAATGGGGTTGCGGCCATTATAAGAGGTTTTAAAAAAATTACTATTCTAAATTTTTTTGGTGTAGAATATAACAAATATACATTTTTTTCTATATTTACTCGTTCATAACGTGACCATTTCTTCTAAAATAAAGAAAAAGATTTTGTCGGTGTATAGTAAACATGGAAAAATTAAGACTACAAAATCTTGTTAATCCATTCATGTGCGTCACTCAATGAAAATCGTTTAAAATTATCCCGCATAAGACGTTTACATTTTACGGTCCATTACATGTACGCTATTATTTCCCGTAAAGTAGTTTATAAACAAATCCGATTCACGCTTAAAACGTCACAACTCTCCAGACGCTCTTACGCTATCAACAGTGCATCATCAACCAGCGAGCGTGACTCATCGTGTCCGGCTTGGGCATGGATGTTGTGTTGTTCTTTTACCACCCACATCGGCTCTTGAAAACACCGTTGTTAAAGGGGCGTAAAACCTTCTCACCAATTTTTCTACATCGCAATGCAAAGCAATGATTTTTAATTTGTATTTTTAATGTCCGAGACAATTAGTTTTGCAACCCTGAATTCATTGTACATACCAGAACAAAATAATTTTCCGTTTATGTGTCATTGTAAACCGTTGTTACCGTCATTTCACAAGCACCACACTGAAATGTTTGTTTATTACACACGTGCGTGCCTGGCTCGCAGGGCGAAGAGGGAGGAAAGATAAAGAAGTGAGAGGTCGGCCTGCTGCGTTGCATCTTTACTCGTGCGTCGCGCGCCTCGCTAGCATTTTATCACACGGAACTTACCAGATATTTACTGTGGGATTATTAAAGGCTAAGTAGCGCTGGACGACTACGTTATAAAGTTTAATACTGTTCTAAAATATAATGTGATGAGTTTAAATCCAGCAGAAACGATTTTTTATGTCTTTTAACCAAGAAATAATTAATTAAAAATTATTAAAAATTTTTTAAAATTCTGTCCGAGTTATCCGAAGTCCGGGACATCGAGGTCCGAGTTATCGAGGGTTCACTGTACTTACAGAAACAGTAGTTGCTGGTTGGAGAACACAAAACACTGATTAACAACACATTTTTGCACGGTCGTGATGTTTCGCTGACCAGATCAACTTCCTCAGGCGGCGAGTGATTGCACACTTTGTATGGCAGGCGGTAAGAGATAGTCGGTATCTAGCACACCTAGTGGCCGAGGGACGAACTAGTATGTGGCGGGAAATTTGGAAGTTATCGGATGTTGAGGCCTGGTGGTTGTCTGGATTTTGTAATATACTGATAGACTAGTTCCCAGCACCTCAGTTCTGCACTGTTGTGAAGGTGGTAAGACTGTCGCCACTCTAGCGTTGTAACACGCATCAAGAGAGAGTTTGTGGAATGAATGTTGCAACTTGTTTATCTTAAAGGTTTAGGCAGGAACTGGCTATTGCTTCTTTGGTATCGGCCCTGTGGCCATTCAAGGTTGCCTGAAATAAACAAAAGTGCAACTGAGTAATTCTTTGAGTTTTTTATTATTTTTGTGGAAGTATCCATGTTCACTTAGCAGATGACTCAGTCTAATGAGTAAGTAACAGTGCACCAAAGTGAGAGTCTGAACCTATCCACAGATGTTTTGATAATTAATTAAGGTTAATGTAATTTCACCACTGAACTTCCAGGGCCATCCAACTTTGATACCAACCACTCAGCATCCACTCGAGGCAGCTGTCGCGTTACAGCATCTTACATTGAAAAAAAGAAATATGAGAATTGAACGAGTTACACTTGTTTACAAACAGTATTTTCTCACATTCTGGTTGTGCAACTTTTTGTATTCTCAGAGTTTATTTATTTGACATGGAATGAACAATGTACTGGTACAGTTTGTGGAGCTGTGTGTAAAAGGCATTGTGTTTTGCAGGTGTGCTGCTGTCCATTGTGGTGTACGTGCTGGGTGAAAGTTCAGACAAACACATGCAGACAGCGGCTGATATGCTTCGTTACATCCTGATGGTGTTACCACACTTCTCACTGTGCCACGCGTTGATGCAGTTCTCGATGCAGGTGATGAACAACCACCAGTGTGAACTCCTGGGTGCCACTACCACCAAGATCATGTGCGAGCAAAGTCCAACCAGCCAGTGCTGTGAGTCCTGCTTGGAAATTATTACCATATCTTTTAAAATACATTCAGCCAACACACATTGGATAAGGTAATTTTATGTAGTGCATGACTCATTTTACTACTTTTCCACCCCTAAAGCATAATGATACATCACAAAGTTTAAGAGAACCCTAGGATATCTGGAAAAATTCATACAGTCGAACCTCATTACGTAATACAAACCTGAAGGGACATAAATTTTTGCAGTTTTTAAATAATGTTTGTTTTAATAGGTGTTAACAAAACTCAGTTTTGTAAATTTATTTTCATGTTGTTTTAGACCCAAAATACTAACTTTACTACCACCACCATGAATTCTTCCAACCACGCAATTAATTTTTTTCTTTATAGTGCAGTAAACCCCCGATCTAATGACATAATTTCCAGGAACCCTGTAAAAATAAAAATAAATATTTTAAAAATTTCAGATAAGCAAAGCGCAATAGATTGCAGTAAAACATTATTTAAAAATAATTTTGCATGCATTAAACAATAACATACTGCGGTTGTCATAAATTAGTGATATGAAGCTGTGAAAAATCAAAAAATGCAAGAAACTTAGGCTGAACGCACATCAGGTGAGTTGGGCCACCCACGCAACACCAACATATGTGAGATGTGATGACTAACTCTGCCTTATCTCCTACTCCCCCTCACTTTTCCACGCTGCCTCCTCTCCACACCAAGCACAGATTGTGTTCTTGCGATCATGTAGTCTTTAAGTTTGTAGTATATTGTGGAAAAAAAAAAAACATAAAAAGGTTTACATGACTTGTCAAAAGGAACCAGAATTAATAACACACAGAACATTTTTTTTTTCTGAGGCAGTGAGGTTGGTTAACTTTCCTTTGAAAAAAAAAACTAATAAAAATTTTATTGCACATGCAGGTTTCATGGTCATAAAATCAGTGGATTTTGAAGACAACATTTCGTCTGTACTGTGTTCGGTACTAGCACCGTTTTAACGATGGCTTGCCCAGATATGTGTGCGCACGTCAACACTTGAGTTGAGTTAGTAAAAAAAATCTATGTTGTCAATGAATCCAAACTGAGTCACTCGAGCCATTTTTAACCATTGCCAAGTCGAGTTTACTTCCAGACTTGCATCCGGCTGATGGGTAGTTCTGATAACGCGTCCCCCTCTTTTTTGTCTTATTTTCACTTATCTTGGCATTCACGCAGTCATTCACTTATTCTCTCTCACACACGTGCACACACACACACACACAGGTTGGATGTCTGCTGGGAATTTTCGGTAAGGGGGTGAGGATATTGATTGACAGTTTCTGGGAAACGTGTTGTAAGTTGTTTTCCACGCTGAGGTTTTAGAAGATGTATGGTGGCAGCAGCTGTTATGTTTCCCACCTTACTCCACTGCCACATGTCACTGAAAATGAATTTGAGACTGTAGGTTCAGCGAGATTGGCCGGGAAAGGAAGGGGTAGGTGGGTGGCTGCCAGCTCCCTGCTCCTGCAGTGAGATACGCAAGTAACTAGCTGTCACTGCCTTGTTATCTATGAAGAGTAAGCATAAAGAATTGAGGGGTGAACAAACTGTGTGACGTAATGTTGCTGGCTGAATATTATGTTATGACGTGCACTGTCGCCACATTTTTTAACAGCTTTAACCTGCGTTTTTAAGTATAGCAATAATTAGGACAGTGGTGTTAAAATTCCTACATATGGTCTCTATATAACATTTTAAATTGTTGAGCCAACAATTATTTACATTTTTTCCTCAATGTGATTTAGTTTTGTGGACAATTTTTTACAATTTATGGAGGTTACCCCCCCCCCCCATATCCTTTGCTCCCGCGCGAGAGTGTATTCGTAGGACAATGGCGGGAAAGGCCACTAGGCTACTAATTACAATTAAAACAGAAAGAGTTGTGCACAAGTACTCACAGGATGGTACTTGCAGATAGAAACACACTCACATAGGATGAACACATTTCTCTGCGGACGGGCGGTCACAACGTTTCGCAGACTACATGATGAAGCAGATGTAGTCTGTGAAACATTGTGACCGCGCGTCCGCGGAGAAATGTGTTCGTCCTGTGTGTGTGTGTTTCTATCTGCAAGTACCATCCTGTGAGTACTTGTGCACAACTCTTTCTGTTTTAATTGTAATTTTGGTCATAAACCCTCCATCTTTCCTCCATGGCCACATATGTTTAATTTTTACAGTAAATATCAGTAAACAATGTCAATACATCTACTGGCAGTGTATTGAATATTCAGATACAAAAATTGTGTACATAGCACCGTTTTGCACCTTTCAATTCAAATTTTCCCTTGGAGGGCCCCGGAACCCCATCTCATACTGTCGGTCGTCGAGGACCCTTTGTGGAGGATTGCCTACTGATGAGACTACCCAGAAGTTGGCATCCCTGCATTAAGGCACTTGTGGGAAGTAGGCTTTTTAGTTATACTTGGATTTCTTGTTACTTCTAGCAAGAATTACATACTGTATGTCACTTATACATTATGTTACAAAATATTTTTTTGTAAATACAAGTGTAAAAATAATTAATTTCATGCCATTTATGTGACTCTTAATGTAGCTCTATGGGTAGTTAGTTACCGCTAGTTACAAACGTCTTTAGAGTTTGTACGGAATACACTATGTTTATAGTAAAGGTAATCTTTGTTTTATTTATAATAGTATTTTACATCAACTTCAATAAAATTTGAAAATATAACAGCACAGTTTGTAGTTGTCAGGCATATAACCACCACGTTGATTTGTCACAGTGCATACTACACAGTCAATATCTATGTTTTCTAATACCGTATTTGTCGGCATATAGGACGATCCCGCATATAAGACGAGTCATGGTTTTGAAGGTACAAAATCTTGAAAAAAGTAAGTTACTAATTTTGAAATTCCCGACAGAAAAATATTTTTTTCCTTTGCCAGAAAATTAAAAATTTAGTTTAAATATTTTCAATGCATTTATTACTGTCATATAAACATCATAGTAGACACACAAACGAATAACATTGGCTACTTCTGCCCTCCGGGTGCCCAAGAGCCAAGGAAATGTGTGGCGGCGGCCGGCGTCCCACGCCGGCATCATCAGTTACCGGCAGTTGTGCGCGACTTGGCAACGCCAGACTGAGGCACGCCATGCGCAACATGGCAACGCCAGGCTACAACAGCTGCTCGCAAGGTCATTGCATTCCTGCATGCTGTTGTCTGCCAACCTAGCACTAGACAGTAGACATATGAATGTGTGGTACGGTACCTAGATCCTCGTTTTTTCCGCTCGAGAGTCTTGTGCTTGCGAGACAAAGGATTAAAGCATGCAGACCTAGATCCTCATTTTCTCCGCCCGAGAGTTGTAGGCTGGCGAGACAAAGTATCTCGGCACGCGCTCGCATCGATCGCCGCTTCGCTGCGAGGAAGTGTCCGTTATTATGAGTGACGCTCATCAAAATTTCGTACCGTAAATTTTATTAAAATAAACGGGGCACTCATTTTCATTTGTGACGAAAAACACAATTCCTTGAAACATCATACAACTCACAGTTTATAGCTTAGCTTTCAAATGATTTTTGGCTACCAAAAATTTTTGCACCCTCATATAAGATGAGTAGCAATTTTTGAGGGCCAAAAATATGTAAAAATTGTCGTATTATATGCCGGCAAATACGGTAACAATGTTTATCAAAATGTTACAACAGATTTTCACCCTTCCTTTACAGTAATCGGGACAGAATTCAACAAATAAGCACTGTCAAATACAGTAAAAACCCTATTTTGAAACCCTACGGTTCTTGAGGAAAGGTTGCTATAGAGAGGTGGTTGTTATAAAGGGGTTTTACTGTATAAAGAACATGAGCAACATGTTCCTATAGTATTGTAATGTGATGTTTTGTTAATTACTTATTTTTAAGTTGAAATTTTCATTGCAAAATAAAAGAAAATTACTAACATAACCAATAAGCCTACTTTCCTCAACGTGAATGCAAATTAAGGCATCACTCTTTAGTTTTACAGTGGCTTCAAAATATTTGTTTTTGAATGCAAATTAATACATATTTCAAAAATTCATTCTTACATTTTAAACACTTATATATCATTTTTTGTAGTTTAGTTTTTCTGTTGCAGTACATCAAACAGATATTTAAATTTTTGCCCCTGGAGTATCACATATTTTGTTGTCAAAATAAGGCAAAATTAAGTGAAAAAAATTTTGCTAGAAAACAGTAAATTATTTTTAAAAAACGCTCTTGCAAAATTGTGTATCCTATAACTGTACACACACTCAAATTTTTTCAAAGCATTTGATTAAAAAATATTTGAGTTATTTGCAATTGTTTGAAATAAATAAAAAATCATAGCCTTAACCCTATAAGTTTAAATTGGTTATGTACATCTACGTATAAGTGCTAAATACAAATCTATTAATTTATTCTCATGCTCTCTAGAAGACCTACAGTAATAAAGAATATGTGGAAAGTAAAGTGCATAAATTTTGGATTTTCTTTCTTTCAGCCCTGTAGTTCTTGACTTCCATGAATTACAAATTATGTACAGTTTTTAATGTCTTTAAATTTTCAAATAGGGGGTTGAATATTACTAAACACAGCATGAACCAACAACTTTATATAATTGACATTACCTTAATTATAGCTAAATGTTCACAGTCAGAAAAGTTTTGGAAAATTATCCTCAGATATTTCATGTGGTCAGTAAATATATGAAGGGCAACAATTAATAAAAACTACAGGGCTCTTACGGTCCTAGAACTTTTGACCATGTCCTTAAAAGGCCTTTAAAAGTCCTTGATTTAAACCAGTCCTTGAAAAGTACTTGAATTTTTTGGTGTATGTACAATATTATAGCTATTTGTCTAACATTAATATCTTTTCTCAGAAATATGAAACCATATTGTCTTTGCATTATTTCTGTAATATAATTTACTTGTTGATAACAGACATGTTGCAGTGTCTGTGGAATTGATACACTTTCTGGCATTCCACAGCACGTTAGGTTACGCGTAGTGTTTTTTTTTTTTTTTTTTTATGTGATCGTGACAAGTAGTTATCTGCATCTGCTAGAATTTAATGGCAAAACTTTTTTGGAAGAGAAGAAGTGCAAAAAAAGGAAACTGAAAGAGTTTTGAAAAGGAAAAGTAGCCCATACAAAGTGCAGTATTTACGAGAGTATTAAAAAGTAAATTACATGTCATGTGTGAGAGAAGCTAGCTTGCAGTGCATGCTGCAGAGCAGAATGTCTCCCATTTTTTCTCAAGTCGAAGTTGCCCGACCACTTCCGAAGCGGTGTTATGTACCAACGATCTCACACTGTACGTTATGTAATTAGTGACCGTTGATATTTCACCTTGCTTACTTATTTTTTATTTATTCAGTTACAGTATGTAATTAGTGGTTATTTTAATACCTTGAATTGGGAATAAAATACTCTAGTGTGTGCTAATACTTGTCTACATTAGAACCGGTAACAGACTGAATACTTTTGAAAACTAACTGTCTCTCTTTAAAAAGTAATTGTTTTGTGATTCAGTGTAATCTATTTTCATGATATTTTTTAATAAATATGACAATGGCGGGAAAGGCCGCTAGGCTACTAATTACAAATAAAACAGAAAGAGTTGTGCACAAGTACTCACAGGATGGTACTTGCAGATAGAAACACACACACATAGGACGAACACATGTGACCGCGCGTCCGCGGAGAAATGTGTTCGTCCTATGTGTGTGTGTTTCTATCTGCAAGTACCATCCTGTGAGTACTTGTGCACAACTCTTTCTGTTTTATTTGTTATTTTAATAAATATGGAGTAGTTTCATTAAATATGGTGTTAATTTTAAATCAAATTGAAAATTTCTGGTTCATTTACCATAAGTGAACTTCAGTTCTAAGGGGGAGTGGAGCAAACCATTATAGTGATGTTGCAAATAAACCTTAAACATCCAAATTAAAATTTGGCGTATCAAATGTAACTTACTGCTGTTCTTGAAATATGTATTAATAGACAGTGCTTGAAAAGTCCTTGAAAGTTCTTGAATTTTAATTGTATGTTGCTGTAAGAACCCGGAAACTAAAATAGTATAAACAGCATATATGTGAAACTGATGTCGCTGTTTCAGATACTATGTGCGTTCCAAGTTTGATAGAATTCTGGAAAATTGTTATTCTGTTATCTCGTGCTGTCAAATTATTGTTAAATTTTCACTTATATGAAGACGGTATAAACTAAATACAAAAATGTCAAGTTAACTAAGAAGTACTATATTAGTATTGATTTAAATTAAACTGTGAATAATGATTCTTTGGATATCTCGTGTGATCTTATGTTCACATGGCTGACATACAGAAAATACAAACGTGGCATGAATATAATTTTATAAACCACCTTGCTTAGTACTACTACAGGGTTGTGCGTACTGAGTATGAAGTACTTTTGTAAATAGTTTCTTAGATATATCATGAAACAAAATATGCCAAATAGCCTCCATTCTACATGTATAACAGTTTTAATAAAATTCTGAAATATGATTCGTGGAATATTTAGTGTGTTCCGAAAATGTTAAAATACTACCAGTCATTTCGTAAATATGAACACAACATAAACAAAATTCTTAAAAGTTGAGGCAGCTTACTGATAAATATAAATAAATAACTTAAAATTCAAGAATTAAGAGATTTTTCAGGGGCTATAACTTTCAGTAAGTTACTGCTTCAAGGATCATGACAGCAAAAACTTTCCTAGCAGCAAAAATTCTGGCATCCAAATTCTCATAATAGACATATTTTACATCATGAAAATACCTTAACAATTGTTACATTGCTAAACATTTTTTGAATGTGTCATATGCAGTCTTCTTTCATACACTTAAACAGACATTAAGTTAACAGTACAATGTGCTTGTAACAGATAGTCAAATTGTTCCTTTATGTAATTTGGGGTTAGTAAGGACCTGGGGTAACCTAGGACTTTTGCAAGGAATTTTACGTATAGCAGCTGCAAAAAAAAAGTTTTACAAAACATCTGTAGGTACACTGGCCTAGATATAAAATACAGTATAACAATTTTAATACTGTATGTCTGAAAAATTCCAAGTTTTATAGTTTTTGGGATATCAGGTAGGTTCTCTGTGTGTTTTATTTGTGCGTGTGCGCATGCGTGGGTGTGCACATGTGTTTTTTTATGTATGTATGCATGCAAGACAAGTTCAAAACTACTGCCCTCTGTTTGCTTTAATTTATAAAACATTTTCACTCAACATTAGAATTACATGAATGGAGATAGAAAGAAAGAGTGTTGTAGACCTAAATGTTGACCTATTTCATTGGAACCTTATTTCCATTACATGTTAAGAAAATTAGCTATTACAGAATATTTTATTCAAATGTGTGTTTGTGTCATCGTGAAAATCATTTTAATGTCATATCATTGTTTGTGGTGGGGGTGGTGGTGACGAAAATTATGACGAGGAAGAGGATGATGACATTGTAAAAAGTTTTAATACTGTAACTATTACTTGTATATAAACAGTTAATTGTTTCACTAGATGGGGTTGCTTATTATCTACAAAATATTTTTAAATTATGGAGATGTTTTACTTTAGATAAAGCTGTGTGGCTTTTTTATTTATTTATATTTATGTATGTTTTGTGTCTCTCTCTCTCTCTCTCTCTGTCTCTCTCTCTCTCTCTCTGTCTCTCTCTCTGTCTCTCTCTCTCTCTCTCTCTCTCTCTATATATATATATATATATGTATATATATATATATATTGTAGCAAATGTAACGCGCATCATATTATTTCTCTTTTGTAAGTGTATTCTCAGTTTTTCAACTGTTGTTAACAATTTTACATGTTTGGTTGTCTACTGACGAAATACTTAACGTAAATTAACGGAAACATAAAGTCAAATTCGAAATTATTTCATTGTCAGTAGGCTTTAAACTGTCTGTTGTTTGCCTATTATTTTTCTTTTATTCAGAGTTGCTAACATCTCCAATAGAATGAAGTGTATTGTGCATGTGTTTGCAGGCCCGGCTGGATTACCGATGGAGTCCCTCCCTTACCTGGAAGTAGCGTCTAAAGACAACCCTCAGGGTATGGGCATGGAGGCATACTACATGTCAGTCAGCTGGATACTGTACTGGATCATCATTATGTTGGTGGACTACGGTGTGGTGTCACGACTCTGTGAACGCTTACTGTCTGCTCTCTGCGCCTCTGCGAGCACAAAAGACATGGTGGATGAAGATGTGCTCAAAGAGCAGGAACGGGTGGATGGCCATGTAAAAGGTACTAAACACAACACTGTTAGTTGGAAATATAGGCCTGTTCGGTTGGACTCATTTAAATTTATTTTGGCATGAAGTTACAAGAAGTTACGTGAGAGCATGATGTAAGGGTGAGGTGGTGATGCGAAGGTTTCATGCCAAGTTTTATGTCGTTACTTAATAAATTTAGGCCCAAGACACCTTGATTGAACTCTTCATGATGTAATCAATGTTTCTACCAATTTCAGTGTTCAGTTAAAGCCAGAACATGTTCTGGACACCACCATTACCGAAATACTGTCTTAAGATTTCACAGTAATTGTAAATGATCTGTGTACATAAACACAGCAAGAAATTTCTGACCATATCAAAGGTTGGCTACTTTAACCTCCTTACCTAAGAACATAACTACTACAGTAGAATCCCGTCACAGCGAACACGGAAATAGCGAAAACACGGTTATAGCGAAGTCTTTTTGAGGAACCGTCAAAAAATCGTAAAAAAATTCCATGAAAAATGTGAATTTTAAGAGTAGAAACATGTATGGTGAGTCGTGTGAAGCAGGCTTGCAGCGAGATTCGTGACAATGTGAAGCAGTCTTGCGGCGATGTACGTGACCTTGTGAAGTGAGTAGGTATTTGTTATCTTGACAGCCGGATGTATAGATTACCTCCACACCTCGCGCCACCTAACCCTCACCCCTATCCCATGCCAGCCCGCTGCCGCTGGCACTGTCACGGGAGTCATGCTTCTACCTGGACATCTCGCTTCCCTCCCCAAAGTGCGCGTTGTTCTTAAAATAGAATTGCGCCCTTTATTTTCCCCACCCCTTTTCAACCCAGGTCCATTGGCTACGTTTCCGTAGTTAATCATTGTGCTTTCAACCGTGTGTAGTTTCGTATTCAGCTTGCTTTTCTCTTTTTACCAGATGACGACACTGCTATTTGGAACAAGAACTGCGTGTTCTGACTGAATAACGTCGGACATATGCTGTTTCTTTGCTACGAATAATTGCCACCGGCTGTGCTACACCTGTCACACACACACACACACACCATGCATACAGAAGAAATGCCTCTGGGCGATACGATAGCGCTGTCTCTTTCCCTTACACACGCATCCACACAACTACTCGTGCTTATCTCCGCTTAGCTTGCTACAGCTCATATTTTACTCCGTAAACATTCAGCTTTTTGGGTTAAGCAGCAAGGTCAGCGAAAAGCAATACAGTGAAACCCCTTATTTACACTTTCCAGGGGGACAGGGCGAAAAAGTGTAAATTGCGGGAAAGTGTAAATGAAGGGAAATCTCAAAAAAACCATTCAGCTTACCTTATTTAGTACTTTTGTTTTCTCTACAGGTAAAATCAAAGTGATAGTATTCATGCAAGCTATGTATTTGTCATATTTTGTCACATAAAATTTGGTACAGTGTAAGTTACCAATATCAGAATCGAATATACTGTTACAGGAAGATTTATTGCACATGCACATACCAAGAGAACATCTTAAAATGTTAGATCAGATTTTTTTTTATCGTTTGGTAAATACTGTTCCACATTTTACCTTTTTTTTTTTTGTGCAAATGCTATCATGAATTTAGACAAAAACGGTAAGCATTTGAATGGGAATGTACATTTCTTCATTATTCAGATCAACACAATATGTTCCCACGAACTCATCACACTTCTCCAGTATTACAGTAGGCCTATCTGTTTTTGTTTTATCGACAATGTCAGCTATTTTTTTTTTTTCGATTACATTACCGTTTTATATAGATCTAAAACACGCTGCACTAAAATGGAAATGATTTAAAACACAACTGTTTGTAATAAACATTTTCAAACACGTTTTGAAAATTTTAGGTTAAAGTTACCGTTATTTGCACTTACAAAGACAAACGAACGTACGTGAAGAGATCAATGTTGCCAACGTGAATATATCTATCGATAGCGTCAGAGACAATCGATAGCGCTAGCGGCAGCAGCTTTTTCTTGCCGCCATCTTGAATTTATTGTGCTGTGAGCGCTAGCATTACACGCGATCACAGTCATTCTCCTATGGCTTTGCACGTGATCACCACCCTGTGTGCTGTTTCTTCTTTGGTCTATTTCCAAACCAGTTTAGATGTCCTTTCTTTGTCATCTATGACTTTGAAATCTCGTGTTTTTATTGTCTTCGGATGGCGAAAACGTGAACGAAAAACGTAAACAGCGGGAAAAATAA
>PNEQ01001692.1:0-30931 GCA_003012365.1 Medauroidea extradentata | reverse complement strand
CTGAGTATTCAATAAACATCGTGCTACTAAATTGTACTTTCATCATTTACTGGTAATAGTAATCCCAGGGTGCATCTAACAATGTTTATATTTGGTGATTTTTGCTCTTCTCTTCTCGTACCCACGACACTGAGGTAAGAGCTCGTAACTCTATCACTGAACTTTCAGCTAGCCGAGGACATACCGAATCCAGCAATATTCGACGGGTGAATCAGAGGGCGCGTTTGTGCGAGCACGTGGTCAGCGTAGGTACACCGAGCACGTGGTATGTGTGTGAAGGAGAATAGTGCCACCACAATAGGCAGACCAAACATGTGGTAAGTTACATATAAGTATGTACTATGCAGAGAGTATAATCAGCAAACCTTATGGTAGAAAAAGACACACAAGGGAAGAACAGCGCGACTTGGTCGTTCAGGAAGTGTAAAGAGGTGAGGTCTCCTCCATGGAACACATGTTCACCGTAATCCTTGCTCATTGAAATACTCGTAGGAAGGCAAAATGGCACTTCCGTTAAGCCAGGCGCTGAAAAAAGTTTTGATAATTATTAATGCTTTACGGCCTGCATATATCACACTAACAACAATAACAAACACAGCCAAACCCTTTAAATACACTAAGGTACAATCATTCCTAAAGGTTGCTAAAATTAGTATTTAATATTGTTAAAGTTATGAAAAAGAATATATTGTAACATAAAAATTATAATTACTTAATGTGCATATCTTCTCTTCCAAAAACAATCAAAACAAAGGTAAAACCTTATGTAAAAAACATGCAGGTATGTGTTTTTAAATATGTTTCTGCATGAAAAAAGTAATAGAGTCCCATAGCTAAAGCTTCCTTGGGACATAAATATGACATGCCGTACTAGATACTGATGCAAGGGAAGCACATATTATTCCCTCTTACTGCATTCACTGACAGTGCTCTCTCTTATTATAGACTGGGTGCATGTAGCATGATTTAGGCTCAGTGTCAAAAGAGGGTCAAGGGTAAGGTTATGAGACAATAAAGGTTAAGATAATCAGCACTACAAGAAACATTCACACACAACATATTTGTTTTTGTTTTGTTATAAAACACACCATAAACCCCAAAAACTAACTAACATTGCCGCAAACATGTACACTGCACATGCTGTCAAAAACTGTGCACACATATTGCAAGTAGAGTATTGTTGTTATTACTTTATTTTACACTCCTACTAATTAGAGTAATTAGCTTCTTCAGTTAGGTTGTATCATTATGAATCAAGTTCACACCAATCATTAACAAATATTTATGTATTTGAAATATCTTATTTTGTGATAGGATTTCATGGGCAAAAAGTATTTAAAATGCTTGAATTAGAATTGCAAATGTTATAAGTTATCTGGCCAGTTTTCAGAGAGTTGATTTCTACACCTGGATATGCAACTACAATATCTACGTAGATCACGTTCTTTAGTGACCACAAACAAATAACTAGTTTAGTGTTTATATACAATATTTTTAATTTATTCATTGTTTTACGAGAAAATCAATATTATGTACATATTAATTTTTCCAATGCACACATTTCATTTGCTTGGTATATAATTAAGTATAGGTAGAACACTATCCACATTCAAAAAGATCATTTCTAGGTATGAAAAACAGTAACTACTCTTGGACCTTGAATAACAATAGCATGAAGGAATCAGTATCTACGAGACATCTGCGAAAACTGAAGAGCCAATAGAAATATTAATACATGTTATGTAAATTCCTGCTAGATTATCAGTATTAAATATATACAGTATACGTAGAAGGAATGGAATCGATCAGCAATGGCAAGTTCGATAATTATGCTTTTCCTTTTTCCGGTGAAGGTTTTATTTCAGAAATCCTGCACTAATTTTCATTACAAGTTGGGTGACTGTCATGACATTTACAACTACATAAATTCTATAAATAGATGTTACTTCCAAATTAATCTGATTTTCATATTTATGGGCAATATTCAATTAAGTACAGTAAATACCAGTTAGGAATCTGATATTAAGACAGATAAACACAGTTACATAAATATACAGTACAGTATTACTTGTACATCTGAAGTGAATTTTTACTTTAATTAAAAAGTCATCAAAGCTCGAAATTGTTACAGAATGTGATCTTCATGTCATTCACTTGCCCTTCATACCTTGCTGATTTAAATCCTATTAAATTAATGTGCAAGGACAAGTACAGAAGGTTTTAACTAATAAAATTGTCAGTAGAAAATAAGGGGTATTGTAACAATTACTTTAGCAACTATAATACAGAACAGCTGAATAATCTCCTGTCCCTTTAAACTAAACTGACACACACTTATTGTACTGCAAGGCAGATTTTTAAATGGACAGAAAACATACAATTAATGATTATATCCAAGAGCATTAAGCTGTGAGAATACTATAAATACTGTATTTACAACGCTTTAAGTAAAGTTTTATTTCGTCATTTTTAAATTTTAAATATTAAAGTGAGAACACAATGTTTATGTGTAAGTTCTAATATACATCGGCATAGCAAGACTAAAAATAACACACACATAACTTACAGTAACCTGCTGACATAAATATTCTTGATAGCAAATCATGCATTCTATTTCCAAGAACTCTGAATACCTGTATAAATCATATGCAAACAAACAAGTTGTTGGAAACGACACTCAGAGATGTTGAAACTGCAGGAATGTGTATGCCATGCATGTTTGAATACTTCTTACGACACTGATGGAACACACCAAGTGTTTACATGCCAAGTGGCGCAAGTACTTCTCTTGGAAGACATTAAATTCAAGTCAATGTCGCTGCACGATACTTCCGAGAACATCTAATCTCTACCTGCGGCTGCTGTTTGCAGACAGCAATTTGTTTGCTCAAGCCAGGAAGGAGTGGTTGTAAATCTGCCCCAACTGGTTGGTTTATAACGAACATGCATAAGTGAGACGTAGCAGAGCAAGATGTTGAAGACACGGGGCCTGGTGTTGTGCGGACTTCTTGTGCTGTGTGCGGTGGGACTGTCAACGGTACAGGGGGCCGTGCCATACTACTACCCCTTCTTGACTCACGCCAACAACCACAGCTTGGTACAGGGATGGCGTCAGTTTGGAGACCGCATCCTACACCGAGAGCAGGTGCGTAAGTCCTCCAGCTTCATGAGGGTGGTCACCCAGGAGTGGCGCTGGCCACCTCGAGGGCAAAGCAACGCGACCATCACGTACGTGTCGGCACTGGACTTACTCCAGGACGGAACTGGCGGCTACGTGAACATCACCTATGGAGGAGTAGGACTGCGTGAAGTAGGTCTACGGTTCAAGTCTCAGCGTGGTAGTGGCTTCAGCTTTATAGTCGAGGTGTACGGCAGGTAGAGCAGACTGGATCAAACCTGTTTGGTTCACCTACAAAATGCATTACAAATTTGCGACAAGTATTCATTATGTATATAAAACTTATACTGTAATTATAAATAATCTAGCATACTGTTGACTTCAGTTTTGTACAAAAAATCTACAGTATTTCTACACAAACAATAGTCATGCTTTTCACAGCAATCATTAAAAAAAAGTATCCAGATGGGAACTCTAAGGGGGAAAGATGGTTATGACTGCCATTTTGTGTAGTTTTGACATGCCAAACAATACAAGAACTTATGCCCAGGAATGCAAAAATAAACTGCATTTTCTTATACAGTACATTTACACAAGACATGCTATAATACAATACAAGAACTGTGAAAATTTTTTAAATATATTTATTCTAAGTTGGCAAGTAAAACTAAAAAAAAAAAAAAAATAATAATAATAATGGCTAACTCTCAACCACCAAAACATTACATAACTGTGCCAGAGTAAGACACATAAGCTGATGGAATTAGTGCAGCCGTACCTAATTACTATCCTGAATTCAAAAACTTATAGTGATTATCTGCATGGTACCATATATCGGTACTGTAGATTTAAACATAATGTATGTATGCAAGTATCTGTATCCAAAAATTTTTTGATTTATTTAACTACTTAAGCTCACAGCAAAATGGAACACTGCATACGCCACACCGAAAAATCAATATAAGTAATACAATGGAACACCTTTCCAACACTTCTCAAGGGACCTGGAAAAATTGTAAAATGCAGAGAAGTACAGAAAGCGGGAAGTTTCTGATGTAAAAGTAGCAAATGGGACCACAAACAGTAGGTGTAAAATGTGGGAAAGTGTACAAACAGGTGTAAAATGGGGTTCTACTGTATTTGCAGGATAACGCCATTCTTTAACCCATCCATGTTGCCTTGCTTATATTAAGTATATGGACTAAAAATGCAAAATCAAAAAATTTTAAAGTACATTGTCCTAAATAGGTATGTATCCCTGTGTGATTAGATGTAAAGTAATGTTAAGTTTAATGCTGAAACTATACACTGTTTCTATTAAGAATTGTAATATGTTTGATGTTACATATTTATGACCATGAAGATAATAGGAGAGCAGTAAATTCTATACCTCAGTTTAGTACACACTGATATTTTTCTTGTACATGAAAATGAGTAAAGTTGTACATGAAAGGTGTATAGGTACCTTAAATATGTTGAATGCAGATTTGGGAGTTAAATTTGGGGTTACCAGGGATAATTCACACTAAATTTTATGGGTCTGCTACAAAAAATTAATAACAGCAGTAAGCTACTTGTCGAGGCGAACAAGAATATTCAACTTCCAGTCCAGTGTGTGTACTAAGGGCACCAAGCAAAGTCATGTTCATGCAGTATGAGACAAACTTCAACCTATGACACAACAGCTGATTGGCACACACGAAATTGTCATATGAAATAAAAATGTTAAGCTGATTTAGAATACTGGTACCTAAAATAATAGAAAATACTCTAAAGGATATTCAAGTGGGCAAAAATCATAAATTATATTTGCATAAAACACTGTTAGTTTTGTAGACAGTACTTTGTAGTAAGATTTCAATTTAGGGAAAAAAAAAGCTCAGCCAGTAATTCTATAAAGGCATTTCATAGTCAAAATTTGCATGTTGTTAGTTCATACACCCTCGAAAACTAATAAACATAATGAAACAAAATAATTCACAGTGAAAGTACGTGTCCTGTCCCATTCAAACTATTTATGTATTTTTAAAAAATTTCTAAAATTTGAAAATTTTTTAAATACAAAAATATTTTGTAGTGCATTTTTATTTCCTTATCATCCTAGCCAGTGACATGTACTTTCACTGAAAATTTTTTTGTTTCATTGTGTTGATTGTTTTTCGGGGGGGGGGGGGGTGTATGAACTAAAAACTTGAAAATTTTGACTTTGAAATGCCATTATTGGAAAGCTGGTTGACCTAAAACTTTTTTATAAGAGGAAAATCTACTCCCAAGTAACATCTACAAAATTAACACTGTTGCAAATATAAAATTATGATTTTTTCCCACGTGAACGCCCTTGAGGCACCATTATAACAAAAATTAAAGCCAGCTCATTTAAATATTTTTACCATAATGTTTTAAAAGCTGTCATATACATGGAACAGTGTCAACCAAACCAGATCATTTTTAGCACAAAACAACTGTCAAGAATTAACATTAGTGCAAAATAACTGCAAAAGTCTTCTCATGTCATCCAGGAATGTTGTCGTGGTGCGCAATAATACCATTAGATGTGGTGAAGTCCCGCATCCAATCAGATGACCCCACGAATCCCAAGTACCGAGGGATAACAGACTGCCTGGTGAAGAGCTATCGCCAAGATGGTCTGATGGTGTTTGGCAGAGGATTCTCAGTTATTACCCTGCGTGCATTTCCTGTCAATGCAGCCACCTTTGTTGGCTACGAGTGGTGTCAGAAGATCTTGAGCAACACACGGTACGAGAAAAACCACCATACTCTGGCTGCGACATTTTTTGATGTGCTGCCTACAGGCCACTGTAGAGAATTTGTTTCTTTTATGACTTTATAGTGTTGTCTGATGCTAGCAGCAAAGTTAGAAAAGGGTTGCGTTTAGATAAACGACTTTTAACTCCCATGACTAAAATATGTAATTACTCAAAACAATACTTCTGTTGTCAATTTAACACTGTAATAACACATTAGCTGCAATATTTCATCTTGCCTTAGGTGTCCCTCTAAAATTATTACCTTGCCGCTGATCAGTCGCCATATTGAATTATTTTATCTTTTGCTCGTATAAAAATCTGAGAATAAAAATGTGAAATTTGTTACTATACTATCAATTATATTTATCTGGATTAACGTGTATTCAAGTCGTAATTAGTCGAGCAAATTAAGAATATTAAAAAAAAATTGCTCGACTAATTATGGCTTAAATATATGTTAAAAAAGTTCAACTGTGATGCTTTTATTGTACCGTCAGGTAAATAGAATTGATATTATAGTAACAAATTATACATTTTCCTTCTTAGAATTTCATAAGAGCGAAAAATTATGTTATTCAATATGGCGACTGATGCCGAGCCTTAACTTTAAATAACATACATTATTTTATATTATGCCAAGACATCTCACTTCTTTCATGAACTATGGCGTAGTCTCCCACAATGCCTGGTGTGAAACAAATGCCAGCTTTCCTACCCCTTATCCTGTTGATGGTCATCTTCTTCCTGCCGTTTAGTCTCCTTTGGGCTAGTGCACAGTCCAGCCAATTGGATCAGCTGGTGAGTGGAACATGCTCTTTCAGCATGTGACCAAGCATTGACGGACTGCAGTTGGTACAATGAATAGAGTACTCCCCGCCCCCTCCACCACAAGGTGATCCGGGTTCACTTCCCAATGGGGTCGAGCCAGAATTTTGCATGTAGGAATCATGCCGGATGATGTGGTTGGTTGGTGGGTTTTCTCAGCATATACAATTTTCCCCATTCCTCATTACAGGGCTACTCCACACTCGCCAAATATCACCCCTCACCAAGAGCTGACCAAAATCTCTTCACTCAATCACCAAGCATAAATGAAAACTAGGATCAGGTAGGTTTTGTTTGTATGATAAACCTTATAATTTTATTTTTTAAAATTTTTTTCCTGGTCAATTGCCAATTCAATACAAACCAGCAATTAGTAGAAATGTAAATTTAATTTAATTTTAAAATCTTGCCTCTGTATTTTCAGCACCATTTGGTGCCTTTAGCAATTTAGTTCCAATGAAACCTGTTAAATTTTCCTTGTGAGAATACTTTGTAGGATTAAGTTTATGACTTTTCTGCCTATTTGTTGGTTCAACTGTGGTTCCTACACACATCATTTCACCAGTTTTACCTTAAGACATTGCCTCTTTGCTCCAATATGGTCCTGACATGTCAGCAGATGCTCAGCTCCAGAATTGTATTTATTTTGAGTTTCTTCAAATGCCTTAAATAGGCGATATACCGCTCATTGCACAATAAATTAAAATTCATACACTCTAGCCTCCCCACTGACCCAAGGATAGATGAGAAGATACTGTATAAGAGAAAGAGGCAAATGGGTACAATACAAATACAGTACATAGGCACGGCAGTCACACTTGTCAATCACTCTCGGTAGATAATCTTCTGTAAATAAATTTTTCTTTTTAACATTTAAAATGCCAGTTCGTAAACATACAGTAAAAATTTCATTTTAAGCTACATACTAGGTTCACTGACTAGTGATTCACACTGTTATATAATCTAGTGGACCGCAGCTTTCTCTTTAGTTCTGGAGTATTAACAGCAAGCATGCATACTGCATCTCACTGAACCACAAACCAAACTACAGTATCCCACAGTATTCCAGCTAATTCTGCAGCAGACTGCATACCTTGTTCTGAAATTTAATTTTGTGTCCAACTTGATGGATTATATTTCTGAACACTGGTGTGCGGATAAATACAGATTACTCTCAAAACCAATTTTTCACACACTCATATTGATCCATCAGTGGCAAGAATAGTACAGTCCCTTCCCAAGACTATTGCTGCTGCAAACCTAGCAAGCTGCCACAGGTGTGAGCAACAAATAATTACTGAACAAACACTAGCCAGTACATTTACTTTCCTTCATAAGCATATTGAGCAGGCTGGGAGGTTGGCAAGAGAAGGAGGGAAGATTTCCCGTCCACAGAGGTGGAGAATTTCTCGCAGATAATTGCTGGCAACTTTTGTACAGTGTTGCCAGTTTGTCCCTTGGTACCAGGTTAGATTTTTTTCATCCTAGTATGCAAAAGTACTAAAATTTGTATTGCCACAATAAATGTTTGTCAAATTTCACTATACATTCAAACATCCTTAAGATATTTTTTAAAACTTTTTTTACTAGACCTGCTGACGCGTTCATCACCAGCAAAGGATAATCGTGTAGATGCGTAAGATTCTAGTGGGGATTCTTGACGTCCTATTGGTACTTAATATTTCAAAAGTAAAATACTGAATGTTTTCATACTTAAAACATTTTGAATAAAGTAAACAATCACTGAGAACTATCAACTAATTTCTCAACTTTCACAGCTAATGACCAATCACTTAGAAATAACCATAAAGCAAACGGCTGAAATAAAATTAATAATTAGTCCTTCAAAATAAATACAGTACCTTTCATTAAATTAGATTGTACACAACCGTACTTTAAAACAAAAGTAAAAAAAAAATAATAATAATTGCCAGAACACACACTATACAACATTTTTATATTAGTGTATCAGAATTTTATGAATACCAGATTTTTAGCCTGCCGGGCACCAAAATTTTGACTTCATCTGGAAACACTGCTGTTATGCCGTTTCTGCTCATGTTAGACTCAAAACTCATAGCTACCAGCTATCATCATCTACCCCTTGATATTCCACTCAGTGAAGCATCAGTCTGGGTTTCAATTCAGATCACCCTAGGCACATCTATAGATACGTAGCTGACAAGGAAGGAGTGGTGGTGTCCTTCACAGGACCCAATATGGTTACACCTTAATTTAAAAAATATTACAATTTTATTTATTATTTATGTAACTTTGTATTTCGTTCCCACAAAATAAAATTATACAGGAAGAGTTCTTCTACTAAATGCTCAATTTTTTTACAGGAATATTCTCAATAGCTTAAAATGTTACCTTTCATGTGCACCACAATTCTTCAAAACCACTGCAGCGTTAATATCTTTTCGCAACAATAATCTGTATTTATACTTTTGACGACCAACATTATCAAAATTTTGGAGTTACAACTTAATATTAGATAGAAACGGGCACAAGTACTCGTGGATACTTACATAAAGTCGTCCAACTTAATGTGTCCCCCTACAAGTATCTGTACCTACCTGCGACTACTTGTGCCCATTTCTATCTAATATTAAGTTGTAACTAGCAGCCTAGCTGCGTATTTCCACCAATTTTCAACAGAAATTTTAAAGTTGTTCCAAGTGTGAAGCTCTCAAGCAGTTATCATTTTTGTTAAATGTTCAACAGTAAATGAATGTTAATAAATGTAAAAATATAACAAAACTATATAATAAAATTATAAATCTTACATGACTGGTTTGTTGACTACATCATGGTATCATGGCTAAGAAAAAAACTGTAAACATGTATTTTTGCTCTCCTGGTAAATATAACTACAGTAGGAGAGAGATTTTTTCCTGGCCATTTGGAGTAGTCTTAATTATAAGTAGTTCCCTTGGTAGATGTTGACTACCATTTTTCTTGCTGCTCACTTCCTATGAACTGGCTAGACAACTCGTTGGGAAGAGATCCAATATAATAAAATTCTCATTTTAGCATAAAATTAAACAATACTTTCTACTGCATCCTTCCTGAACATTTAAAAACTGATTCTGTAGTTTTGTTCTGTTGGGAGTTACTGTAAACATGATAATGATATGACCATGCATTCTGAAACTCACAAACTAATGATTGTTTTGCAGGTTGGTGGCCAAATGAAAGATGGTAAAAGAACTCGCAAAGAAGCGGTGCTACTGTACACAACCATAATGACCAAAAAGTGAGCACTACCACTGCAGTTAGCAGCATGTGCATGTAAATACATACAGTAGAGTCTCGTTACAGTGAAATGTCATGGTTCTGGGTTTGAACTTCGCTATAGCTGAATTTGGCAGATTCTGACCCTAAAACCTAAATTGCATTAATGGTATTTAATCTTATTTAATTACAAAGCAGTACATTATTTTAGGGAAATATAGGTTAATTTAAACAGGCAAGTATGTTATGCGCTGGTTACAATGATACCCAACAAGTATGGGTGCAACTATTCGCTTAGTCAAAACGGGCCAAAAACTCCGCTGCGTCATGTAAGTATGGCTGTAGGTCGCTGGACCGCCTGAACGGTGTCTCACCCATGCGGGCGCACAGCAAAAGTGCATGCGCCGGCTGTCAACATGATTAGACTGCCGACCGCTGCAGACCAATGGATCACCACTGTAAAATTGTGTTCCTTCATTCGAACCTTGAAGAATTCGGCATTGTTAAAACTATTCTCACAGGGGGGCATATACAATCGCTGACTGCATCAAAATTTTAGATAAAATCTGACCCGGTTTTGGAGATACTGTAAAGTAAAATTGACGTTGCAATTTTTCCTGATAACAAATTAACGTGGCGGGTTTGTTTAGATTCCTAGATGTGTTGCGATGTTTATCAAAACGTGAATTATGCAGTTGGCGTGCCTTATATGTGGTTTTCAGCAACGGTGGTAGCAAATATGAATAAAATATTTATAAAAATTAATTTTAAAAATTCCGAAGCAGATTCCAGTGTCTCTCTAGCCACTCCTACGCATTATTTGTCCAACCAGAACACGTTTCATTTGTTTATTTTACAGATATTTAAATGAGTTTTGGCCTTTCCCGAGCATTTTAACAATATGTACTCACAAATATCAATTAATTTACGAAATGTTGCCACAGGTTATTTTGTTAGTACCTACTATATTTTCACTAATAGGCATACAACTATTAGCG
This sequence comes from Medauroidea extradentata, assembly GCA_003012365.1. NCBI lineage: Eukaryota > Metazoa > Arthropoda > Insecta > Phasmatodea > Phasmatidae > Medauroidea > Medauroidea extradentata. Next base: position 19,985 of record PNEQ01001692.1, on the reverse strand, counting down.
TAACAAATGAAAATATAAATTGTGCAAGGCTTAATAAAAAGTTACAAACAAAAAACTTGGTAGGGAAATCTACTTAAAATAAATTTTTAAACCATGGCGATAAAAATAGCAGTACGGTATTTGTGGCAGTACTGGTATGCTACGATACGAAAAATGAAATAAATAGTCAACAAAAATAAAACTGAGATGTGGGTGGCTGCAGTCGACAGAAGCAGCCAGCACATAAGTGCATCTGCCGCTCATGACCGGTAATCATGCGTGAATTTCGTAGGCGACAGTGTCACAGTAGCAGCCAGATTGGGCCAATAGACTCTGGCAACGGAACCGTGAAGGTCACTTTTACGCATTTAGAAAAAGTTACATAGTTAATTAAACAACAAAAACAAATTTTAAATATGTACTCTAATACGGGGATCGTAACTTATTCCAGAAAAAGTATCAAAATCCAGATAAAATAGCGTAAGCAGGTCGTCAACAACAGCAAAAAAAAAAACTATGTACGAACTATATCAAAATCCAAAGTCGCAATCCAAAATCGTAATCAATAAATAAAATCAAAAAAGTAAGCTGTATGTGAAACTAAACACGGTTGAAAGCACGATTACCTACAGAAATGTAGCGAGTGGTCACCTCACCTGGGTTGAAAACGGGTGGGGGAAATAAAGAGCACAATTCTATTTTTAGAACGACACACGCTTGAGTAAGGGGAGGGAAGCGAGATGTCCAAGCAGAAGCATGACTCAAGTGACTGTGCCAGCGGGCAGGCATGGGAGAGGGGGGAGGGGCAGCGACGCGAGGGGTGGAGGTAATCTGTACATTCGGCTGTCAAGATAACGAATACCAACTCACTTCAAAAGGTCGCGTACATCGCCGCAAGCCTGCTTTACATGGTCACGAATCTCGCTGCAAGCCTGCTCCACACGATTCTCTATACATGTTTCTACTCATAAAATTCACATTTTTCATGGAATTTTTTTGCGATTTTTTGACGGTTCCTTAAGTAGACTTCGCTATAATCATGTTTTCACTATTTCCGTGTTTGCTATGACGGGATTCTACTGTACACTGCTTCAGGGTACTTATGGCTTATGCTATGCACCTAGGATTTCTACTTGCACCACAAAAAACAGATTCAATAAGCTGCCTGGCAAGAAGTACACGCTTTGGTACTATAACCTACTGTACTGAATTAAAGTTTGCTGGACATTAATATAGTCTCACACACTTCAAAATTACCTACTTTATAGGTGGTTTCGGATAAAGTGAGCGCTTAAAAAAGCTGTGATAAATATAAACATTGTCATGTGTTTTAGGTTACATGATCTGTAAAATGTTAAATCTACATTATAGCTGTTGTAAATGGTAGGTTGTTATGAACACCTGCACAGTAACTTCTACATAAGAAAAGTTTCTGCATGTTGGCTCTTAAGTACTGGTATATGCACCGCACTATCTGTGTGTTTCTCCTGAATAATATGTACACGGTTCGTAGATAAAATGGCAATAATTTCACATGATAAAAACATCTACGGTATAATTAAGGTTAGCTCGTTTAACTGTAGATGCAATATTGTTGCAGTGGCAACTAATGGTAAATATCTTAGAAACGTCTGAGAATAATATCTCGACAAATGTCTTGCATGTGAAGCAGGCCTACGCATATCGTTAAGTCCCATAACATCTTGAATACCCAAATTTCTGCAGTCATTCTTTAGTGAAGTTGTTCTGCAAGAAAAGTTCACGGCATGAAAACTAAGGTGTACTTCTGAATGGTTTGCTCACAAAACTCAAGAAATATGGCATAGCAATTTTACACTTGAAAATATTTTCGTAACTCGATAACACAACATGCAATAGATACTAATGAAGTTACGAATAATATTTGTACATGAAAGTATCAAAATATTTCAAATCCCTGAACTTGCAAATTTGTGCTATGTAAAAATGCAATATCACAAATACAAAACATACATAATCATACCATGCTTTTTCTGACTGGTGCAATACTCTGATCACAGCATCTGATTTTACTCTTTTCAAGTATGAACAAATTTTTTAATTGTCAAACTCTAAAGGCATTTGAAACCAAGTCTTAAATTACTGGTTAACGTACACTAATACATGTTTTTAAGCTATTAAATATATTCCGATCCAGTCAAGTGACTGTTAGAAATACTGTTTCATATAAACAAATGTGTTTTACACAATACAGATTTCGTCAAAATACACATTAGAACTGGTATTTTTTTCAATATTCGTAACTATTTACCATACTTGGCAGATCATTCAGGTACAATATTTAAAAAAAATTGTTTAGCAATCTGTGGTATTTTAATTTACACTTCATTAAATTATCATTTTAAAAATGGAATGATCATTAAGTGCTGTTTCTCACGTAGTAGTATGACCATATGATATGCTGGATGACAACATTAACAACTGCTAAGCACATTAATTTGTGTGTTTGGTTACAAAACTACGGTAAAAAAAATATAATACTACATCATGCATGGTCTTACCAGAAACCTTACAGTATTCAAGTTCTCAGTTCAAGTCAAATTCCTGGTAAAGCTCAAATTCTAAACCTTGTAAAACAGTGGCTTGTAGTATGCAAATGTGTCTGCTAAACATTAATGCTAAAATGTGAATTAGAAATTTGTTCCAGGGAATAACCACTTGGCCTGGACAACACACAAGACGTTCCTCACCGTAGTCCAAAAGCACCAACCCTAAGATGAAAATTTGGTTCGAGAGCTTGGGACTCATACTGTGGCAGAAATCTCTTGGGTACTGAACAAGAAGTGTGAAGGAGAGGTCAGACAGTTGTCAATAGAAACTTGAGGATAGGGCTCCTGGTATCTCCATCCACATGTCCCTGTATCCTTGTATCCTGCCCGACGTCAAGGTCACTTGACACCCAATAGGGTGGGACAAGAAAAATCGATTCAAGACTTTCTAATTCTAATAGTGCGGAAAAGATGCTCTTTTTGTATATTGAATTTGGGAGAAATAATAAATTAAAAAAAAAATTAAAGTAAATTTTTAAAATGTTAAGTCTATTTGTATCGTCTGTCACCGATAAAATGAAACAGACTTTTTTTGTCAAGTACCGTAGATATTTTATTAGTGGATATCTCTTTGTACACCACTAGTCAGTCAGTAGTACGATATGTTTTCAAGTAAAAAATTAAAAACAGTTTATAGAAAAATAAGGGCTTGAGATAAAAAAATCCATACAAACAAATAACTGTAATTTTTATAATTTTAAATAAGACAATATCCAGATCTCTATAATAACCAAATTTCAAAAATACTCACATTGTTATATGAAAATTGTTTTACTCCCAAAAAACATATGTGCAAGAGGTTTTCAGGATAGTGAAGTTATTTTCAAATCAAAAAGACAGTATTTTTTGAAGTTTGGTTACTTTACAGGCCTGGTTATCATTACATTAAAACTTATTAAAATTAAAGTTTTAATTTTTTTTTTAGATTTTGTGGTTTCAATTCCTTATTTTTGTAAAATCAGTTTTTAACTTTTTACTCGAAAGCAAACCATACTATTACCTAGTGCAGTATAAACAGACATCCGATAATTAAATATCTAATGTACTATATTAGTATGAACATATGCCATTGCAAAATGATTGTCCCTCGAAAATCTTAGAATGAAACCGAGAAAAAACAAACAAAAAACCAAAAATGAGAAAACAAGCCTGGTTTGGCTGTAGTGAACACATCCATAAACCAAAACAACAGCAAATAAAAGATCCCATAAGGAATTAGTCAAAAACAAATACAGGAAAATAAAATAAACACCTAGAAATAAAAGTCAAAATACAAAATACTATAATCTATAAAACTCAGGACGCCACAATTAATAGCACAGACAATACTGGGACGAAGAGAATAAAGGACACACAAACCAAAAAATTTTGCATCAGGTGTCAGCTCCCGAACATCGTGAAAAGTCTGTCTTTAGAAATCTACTGAGCTCTATTTAGTCTTTGTCCCAGTACTGTGTGTGTGCTGTCTTAATTGTGGTTCGACAGATATGGAGGAATAATCGAAAACACATTTCACACATTTTCACCCCTTTAATTAACAAATTTTGAAACATCTTGGGAGTCCTATCATAGACATTTGTATACGTAACCAATTGAAGTAAAAATCACGATAGTCAAATGTGTTTCAGTGATACATACTATTCATAAAATCACATTTTACCTCTTTTTGCTCTTGGGGGTCAAATTTCAAGAAATCCTGACATTTCTTTTTAGGCATTTCCGTAACCAACATTTTGAAGTGAAAACCAACTCTTTATCCCGAAGGATTCAATAGATATCGATAGTTAATCGGAAAACACATTTAAGGTCTTTACACCCCCTTAAATATTGAATTTAGAAAAATCCTTAAATTGACTAATATGCATGTTTATGTGTGTCCTATTAACGTACAAATCATGACAGGCCGTTGAGTTCAAGTTCTATCGACGTTTATTCGGAAACACATTTCACCTCTTTTTTGCTCCCGTAGGGGTCAAATTTCGAAAAATCCCTTCTTAGTGCTTGCCTATGACCTGAGGGGAACCCACACAAAAATTTCATGATTCTAGGTCCAGTGGTTTCGGCTGCAGTTTGATACGTCAGTCAGTGTTTTCTTTTATACGTAGAGTGTGTTGGATTTAATGAGTTACCTAGGGCACATGACATTTAATCATGTACTTGCTTCGGTGAAATTTAAATCAGTAGTCATTTTTTAATACGTAGTGTTATTAAGGGCGCAAGCTACTGCAATTTTCATCACAATTTTTTTTATTTTTTATTTGTACCAGATATTTTTTTTCTTATTTTAGACACAAAATGTGACTAAATTTGGCTCTTATGAAATTTTTTATCTCTCACAGTTTTCGCGTAATGGCTTGTTAAAGTCATATTTTGCACGTTTCTGTTTTAAGGACTACACTAAAACCTACTGATATACCAAACTAAAAAAAAAAATCACAGTGAATAAAGACATTGCAGGCTACAATGTTATTCTCATAAGAAATAAAGAATAAAAATTCAATATTTTATTTTTTAATAAAATACAAATCAGTTTTAGTCTTTATTTTTATGAGCATGACATTGTAGCCTGCAATGTCTTTATCGACTGTGATTTTTTTGAGTTTGGTATATCAGTTGATTTTAGTGTAGTCTTTAAAACGGAAACGTGCAAAATATGACTTTAACAAGCCATTACGCGAAAACTATGAAAGAAAAAAATTTCATAAGAGCCAAATTTAGTCACATTTTGTGTCTAAAATAAGAAACAAAATATCTGGTACAAATAAAAAATTTAAAATGGTGACGAAATTGCAGAAGCCCACGCCCTTAAATTAGTAGATTTCACACATGAAATTAAGTTACTACCTAATTAAATAAGTTGGGTTTTCTAGGACTAAAATGTTATATAAATCCTAGTCAACCAAAGAACTACGTTTTTTTAAACTGTTAGTGTATAGTTTTAAGTAGTACGTAATATTTATTTGAATGACTTTAAAAGTGTGCACCCTGGTGTTTTGAGTGCCAAAGTAAGATTATAGATCGCACGGCAAGGGCCGCCTAGACAGCGAGAATGGAAAAGGGGTGAAGAGAAGGCTTGCTGTCGACACAGCTTATAGGAACCGTGTGCGTCACAAAGTGAGACTGAAGGATGTGCGGCGAGCCAGCTTGAACTGAGGAACATGGGGGAGGCAAAGGATGTGTCTGAGCCTACAACTAAGTTTCTTGAGGAGTAAATTGTATTAAATTTGTGTCCAGGGAAGAATAAGATATTCACGAGTTTCCTGGATAGTAGCAGGTATCGACACAGTACTGTAGGAGTTGGATATGAACTGCCAAATGCTACCAGTCAACTGCAAACCTGTGACCGCCACCAGGGAACCCAATTTGCAGTGCATTATCATATTTGGCTTCAAGAAACTAAGTTGTTGCAGACAATGTTTTGTGTCCTGGCTCAGAGAAATTTCAATACTTTATGGATTTAAAATTTGTAAATATTCCCCTTTGCTATGATATGTAATATTGTGATCACAAAAAAAATATTTGCCAGCAAATTTCATTATTATTTTTGAGACTTGAAGGAACAGTTTAAATCATGTATTATTTAATACAATATTATTTCATAAACAGTATATAGCAATTTAATGGTACTGTTGTTCCTGAAATCTTTTTTCGTGTATTCATTAATATCAGTTTTGAGTAGTATGAAATAGTAGGTACCAGACCACTCAATATCTTAGGTCTGAATAACTTTATAACCATATAACATACATATACATACATAATATATAATAGACATTGTATCGAGTAAATTTTGGCGCTTTATCCTATTACATTTTGATCATTATTTATTGCCAAGGTGAAATAGAATCATTATCTCTTGGGAGTAAACACTCACAGCTGTATCAAAACAGCATTAACCTAAATTCGTTTAAAATAGTTGATGTCAGATCACATTTTTTCTCCCCTTTCTGTAGACAGTACAATCATATTTTCCCCTTTCTGTACAGTGATCAAACAGAAATATTGAAAGACCTTAGCAGAAGTTGAGGTTAAGGAATTTCCTAGATAGGAGGATCCACTGATGAGCCAATGCCCACTTTCTGATTTCTGAAATTTTGCAGTCAGCTTTCTTAAAGGACCTCACAACTCTGACAATGTAGCAGTCTTCAAAGTTAAGGTTGTGTGTATATGCATATTTTGTTACAGGTTTTCCTAGGTTTTTGGTTTTGATGTCATGTCTATGGCCATTCATTCTTTTCTATAGTGTTTCAGTGGTGAGGGCTACGTATCGTGTTGTGCAGCATTTACATTTAAGTCAACATATCAAGTTTTATAGCACAAATTGTGACCTTTTATGTCACTGTCTCTTTTTGTGTTGTTGCTGCAGAAACTGTTAGGTGGATTGTAGATTTTGTAAGTTTTGCATCTAGACTTGCTACAGAGGTAGGAGCCATGCTTTTGTTGACATGTGGAGCCAGTCGACTTGTCAAATGTTTAGGTTAATTAATTTTTTTTATGGAAGTTCTTTGTAGGTTACTATAGAATTCTTTATAGAAAGCCCTTATAGTTTTAAGCACTTAAAATTAATGAGATCTTAGTGAACTCTTTCACAAAGTTTTACAATTTGTTTTAATATATCACAAAAAAAAAATTAGAAGGATAATACAATTTATTGAACTACTAACTTTGTAAATCATTTGGGCTGTCTAGTTAAAAAAAATTCTAAAAAAAGATGGCCACATTATTTGTATCATTTGGCATCACTCTGTTGTGCTCACTGTAACCACCAACATTTAAAGGCATCGTTTCCCAATCACTAATCACTTCATTTAAAAGTAGGCACGTCTTCATTCTGTATGGCCAACGCCAATAAACATTATATATATATATATATTTAAAAAAAAAACTCTTATGTCTCATGATCCTGGCAGTTTATATAGTAGAGAGCTAGTGGATAAGTGCATACGTGCATATGGTTTTATGTTCTTGTGCAAACACGAAACACACCTTCTCCTTCTCTCAAACACTTCCTCTATTTCTAAGACTACTTCCTGGCTTTAAATGGTGAAAACTCTGTGTGTGTGTGTATGTGAACATGGCAGGGAGAGGGAGGGGGAGGGAGGGAGGGAGGGAGAGGGAGAGAGCGAGCTAAAGCTAACACAAAATGCTCACTATTTAGATGGGGTTAGGTTCCCAAAAACAGCGACGATACAAACTGAAACTACTTAAATTGAGTCAGACCAGTCCTGTCCACAGCCTACAGCCAAACCTTCAAACCTTTTTGAAACATAAAAACGTCCACTGTGGCACGCCAGAATGGATTAATGACATTAATCCAAAGCAACGTAAAGTGGTATGGCGTAAACTGAGGACCTTTCCGTACATTAGCTTTTATGGGTTCCACTTGCCAGCATATATTTTGCACATATGTGGCCTTTGAATGCACAGGCACTAACGAAGACTCTTGCTCGTACACCAATTGATTGCCTCTAGGCACGAGGAACTCAACTGGCGGGCAGTCTTGCTGTTGGTGACTCACCTGATTGTGACTTTAAACAATGAGCCTAATGGTCAGAAAATAAAGATAAAAGTATCATGAATGCTTAGTGATAACTCTGAACTTGCTATGCACAAAACTTAAAGAGGAAAAGCTGACTCTCAATACTGTACTTAGCCATTTTCACTCTTCCAGGATACACATATTAAAAAGGAAAAGACAATGTAAACCTGTCACTGCACAACGTACTGTACTGTAGCCTAACCAGACAGCACTCTAAATGCTCAGTCTTATTGTCCCTACAAATAACATCAAGCATATTATAATCAATACCACATGAAGGCCAGAAAACAGATCAGAAGTAAAGTTGTACGTGTATCTTACCAAGTATTTCATGTCGTGAAATAATGAATTGAAAGTGTAATATGTATATGTAAACTATAAATAATAAAAAACCAGGGTGGAAAACATGCCAACAATACAGGCATGCTCAATCATTTGTGTGGACATTGTCCAATCACTATGAGCTGCCACTGACGTTAACATTTGTAAATTGAAGATAAAGAGGAATTGCAGCTTTCAATACAACATTCGAACAAGAAATGTGAATTTATTTTATTCTGTGCAACAGTCCATTTGAGTGCAAATTAATTTTCATACTATACAGAAAACTGTTAAGACATAAATGCCATGTCTTAAACAAAATATATATGTATTTTGCAACACTTCAGGAACTACGCATTCCAAAGCTGTTACTATTTTTCACTGTATAATTTATGCAACATACTCTGTAGTGTACAAGTTATGCTTCAGTAACAAATCTAAAACAATTAAAAAACAAACAAAGAAAACAAAAAACAAAAGGTTACAAATATCTTACAGTCATTACAAAGGTATTATACCTCGAGACTTGTATCGCACTGCTTCAGTCCAAAACTTATCAATTATCACTTGTATTACGCGTATTTATTATTTGGCAGCCACAACACACATTCAGGCCAGCTCGTAAGTGCATGGCAAACAATTTTTATAAAATTATTAATTTTAACTATTACTGTACTGTAATCTGTTTTCAAAATTAAATGTAATGCCTTCATAGCATTTAAACAATTTCCATTACTTTCAGTGGATTGCAGTAAAACTTAGCAAGAGAAAATATGCTTTCCCACTAATCTAACATACAATTCACGCAACTACAAGAAAATGAACACACTTTTAACAACAATCAAACCAATTATTTTTCGAGGTTAACAGAAAAAGAAAACCTATCGAAATATCACATGATGATTACAGAATTCATACACACCATACAGATGGGGAACAGCAAACAGTTTAAAATAAATAATGGTACAACACAAGTAGTGATGTGGCACATGAACTTAACAGAACAAGCCTCCTAGACTAGTTACAGCACATTTACATCCATTCTCTCCGAAACTACTGAAAAATCTGTATAAGCTAGCTATTACACATGTGTGTATATCATCACGGTTTAAAAGGTCTGCTCGACAGCCTTGACGATAGATACAAATAAGCTGAAACAAACCTGAAATGAGAAGCAGAGTGTTGACCTCCCTTCGGACACACTTGGCCATGTTGGCAGTTTGACACCAGGAAAGTAACACACTATACAGCACAACATTACATGTATATGTATATATATTATATATGTATGTACATATGTATACTTAGTACTCAGTTGGTGAAAATGCCAACAATTTGTGCACAACAATAGCACTTGGTAGATACTAACATACGTGGTTGCTCAAGGAGTTCGAGGGGACATGTACACGCAGGAGAGAAAGGTGGGAGGCAGTTAGTTTCTTCAGCAGTTCCTTTGTCGCAGCCTCCCTTCCAGTTCACCCAAGCACAAGGTAACGTAACGAAAAAAATTACGGCTGCTTCGTTTGCACTTTCTAATCAACCTTATCAAATCAAGGCTTCCAGTCCCATAGACGACACACGCTTATTAATTTTTTTTTTAATTTTATCACACAACAAATATATTAACAACAAATAAAGTTTTTAATGACTTTTATTCTGATAGATTATTTCACCAACGTTGCCTACTCTCGAAACGTTATTTTTTTTTAACTTTATTGTTGACTTCGAGCTCGTTTAGTCTCTTCCACAACTCCTCACGCTCCTTCTCACGCTTTTTCTCCCTGTAATAAAACACAAAAGAAACACTTCACCACATCAAATTAAAATTACCTATAGTAACAAATCAAAAACCACAAGATGTCATACAACTGACACAATAACACCGAAAAAACCATGTCTTAATATTTAGATTATTCACCACAAATATAACTGTACTCCAACTGACGTCAATTTACACCAGATTCACCAAAAATATTAGGATTTCAACTTTCATGTTCATAAGTTAGAAACATGTACAGAAAAGAGAACTTATGAACAAAAAATATTCAGGGTTTACCTATATTAATTACCAGCTATGAAAATAAAAAAGGGGTGAATACTGTGTGTGCCTATAAACATACTACATACAAAAACACTCACACACACACATATATTACGTATAGTGGAACCCCTGAATTACACTTCTCAAAGGGACCAGTAAAAATTGGTGTAAAATGCAGGAAAGTGTAATCTGAGGGAAGGCTATAATGTAAAATCATTAAATGGGACCAAATAAAAACAGCGTAAATGGCAGGAAAGTATAGAATCAGGGGGTGGTGTAATTCAGGGGTTCCACTGTATATACATACACATACACAAATCCAAATTCCCAAGACTGGTTTTCAGACAACCTCCAAACCTCCTTAACAAACTGGTGCACCCCAAACTATCACCCAGCCCTATTTTAAGCTCAGTCACCACACCCAGAGGTTCCCATCCCTGCAATAGTTCTCGCTGCAGCACCTGTGCAATACATCAGTCCTCCACATCCTTACCTAGCAGGCTCACAAATATTCATACATACCCAATTCAAGGCAATTACAGCTACGGGACAAAAAACCGTATCTACCAACTACAGTGCACACAGTGTGATGCTGAATACATTGGCCTCACCAAGAACACACTAATACAGAGGATGAATGGCCACAGAGCCAATACCAAACAAGCAATAGCCAGTTCCAGCCTAAACCTTCAAGATAACCCAGTTGCTGCACATGCAGCCTCCCACAAACTCTCTTTTGATGCCTGTTACAACACCAGAGTGGCAAGAGCCTTACCACCTTCAGATAATATGCAAAACTGAGGTGCTGGGAACTAGCCCAACAGTATATCACAAAATCCAGACAACCACGAGGCCTCAACATCTGATAACATTGACATTTCCCACTAGGCTGCTAGGTGTGCTAGTTACCAACCATTGCTTACAGCCCGCCATACTGCAGTGTGCAATCACTCGCAGCCCAAGGAAGCTAGCCTGGCCAGCGAAATGTCGCGACCGTGCAAAATGTGTTGTCGCTCTGTGTTTTGTGTTCTCCAACCTGCACGTACTGTTTCTGTAAGTACTTGTGTATCTCTGTCTATATGTTTTAGTAATTAGTAGCCTAGCAGCTGTTTCCCACTTTTTCTTTATTTACACACAGTATAAATTTATGATCAACTAGACCCCTGCTCCTCATATTTAGGCATCGTAACCTTTTGTAATCAGTATTGCAGTTGGGCAACTTGTGTTACATTACAACATCTAGGAAACTAATGCTGTATAGAGAGACCTCCTTAATTCTTTAACAAAGTTATCCTGAATCAGCGACCATTTAAATTGAATAATTGGGTACTCAAACATTAGCTATGTTAATCCGAAATGACAAAGTGGTATGACGTGAATCGTGGACTTAGTAATCAAACATTTGTGTGTCGACTTTGAAGTAATAATTTCAGTATGTATATGCACAGAGCAAGAACGAAATGATTGCAAATAATGATAGAAATTTTTTTTAGTTTCTAACAAACAAGCACATGTATGTGACCGTTACACAGGTTGTTCTGGAATTAGTGCTAATAAATCTATTATGTGGAAAATAATGCATATAAAAGCTATTTTCGTGAGAGAACAAACAGTATGTCCATACAGGTGCAAAGGCAAATGGTATGTAAATTTTGATTTTATGCATTCTGAGAAGCTAGTCAAGTTAGTAACCAAGAGGATGAGGGAGTTCAGCTGAGTAAAAACTGGTATTGTAGGTGGCAGGTATTCAGGCACATGCTAGGGTTAAAAATGTAAAACATGACTCGCCTTCAGAAAGCATTATTAAAGTGCCAATCTTAATGCAGGCATCAAGGCACTGAAACAATTTGTCTAGCAACTGTGGGGAAATATGTGGCACATTATGCAACCTTCGCAAGTCTCCATGTAGTTCACGTAAATCCACCATTATTTCAACTGGCTGCCCCACAGTACTAAGCCATATTTCCTCAAAAGTGTGAGATATGCTTTGGTGCTGTAATACCTGTGCTGAAGATGAAGTGTGGCACTTCGAACATTTGTTGTGAAGGTGGACTCTGTTTTACATATCAGGCCTGCCGTTTTAATGGATATCTAAAGGATAATACAGACAGACGGAGGTTAGATATTCAAGTATATTTCCAACACCTGTCTTTACCAACAATTATCACAGTAATAAGCGACACACATGAATGGATTAACGAGATTTCCTAATCTTTTTCATGTTTACTTTAAACCTAGAAATCTTTTCCTTATTTTTGGAAGAAAGGTCATGCTATATACAAGTTATTAATGTGATCGTTTATGTTTCATTTTACGCCAAAATAAATAGTAAATAAATACGGGTATTTACATTTTACGTGCGGCGACATGATACAGGCAAACTACATCTCATTCGAGGCCATAAATAAACTTACGCAGACATATTAATTTTTCAACAATAAGTAGCTGGTTGAACATGTTCTTAGTTTCTGAAAACTCGTTCAACAAATTTTTCCAAATAGGAAAATGGGTGGAAAGTTTCACTGCTATTTTACCGAAACAGGTTAGAAAATACAGTCGTTCAGTCTGTAAAAAACATTAACAGTAGATGGTTACCTGTGTAACATCTCAATTTTTCATAGTACTATATATAATACGTAATTTATTATATATTAACTTCACTATAAATATTTCACAGCAAGAATGCTCTAAAAATACTTCGGAAAAGTACGTAGAAGTACGTTGGAAATATTACAGGATTTTGGAAATGAACTTGGTGGCAACCCTGGCCTAGATACCTGCCACCTGCAATACCAAAGCCCACTTGGCTGCACTCGCCCATCCTCTCAGCCATTAGACTGGTGCCTTTGAGCATGCTGAATTCAAATCTGCACACTGTTTGCCCCCTGTAACTTTGCAGGGTGTCACAAACACATGTTCAATGACAATACATGCTACATATAAATGCTTGTTTTTATACTATCTACCACTCATTCAATTAATTGCTACTAATTTCTGAACATGCTGTATGGTAAAACTATTAGGACATTTCAGAGGGGCTGAAAAATGTATGCTTACTAGCAAGGAAAAATTCTCAAAAGGACAAAACTACAAATCTGTAATACGTAAGTTACAGTGCAAAATTTTTTAACTTATTGAACAGAATAACCTTTTTGGACCTATCTGAATGCTGAATAACATTTATTTGTAGAATTATTTACGTGTTGGTACTTGACAGACACACACAAAAATATAGATCACAACACATAATCGTGGGAGCGTGTATCGTGACATTTTGCTGCTTACAGTAGCTTACTCTGGCTGCTCTATGCAGCGAAATGTCACGATACACACTTCCACGATTATGTGTCGTCCTCTATATTTTTGTGTGTATCTGTCAAGTACTAACACGTAAATACTTGTTCTTCTGTCTTTTGTACATACTGATAGCCTAGAGGCCTCTTCCTTTCAAGTATATTATTTTTAAAATTATATGTTTTACCACATTTTTTTTCATAATGGATGAAAAATCAGTGTTTTCCAAATTTAAGAAATATTTATTTAAGAGTGGTTGTAGTGTCCTCAATCATTACTTGATGCAAGAAGCATCTGAAAAGAAAACTAACAGAAAATCAAATTAATGTAGTAGAATAACATCCTGCAATTTTTTTCATAACCATGTGCTGTGACTACTGTAGAATCTAGATACTATTTATTACTTCATAATTAATAAATGAGAAATATGTTAGAACCAATAAAAGTATTTGGATGGTCAGTATTTAAAAATCTGAATATTTTTTATGTGACTGCAATATTATTAATGTATAAAAAATCATTCTGTACACAAATATTATTACATACATTCATCCCTTTCTTATGTTTTATAACCATTGAATATTCTGTTAAAAGCGGGGATTTAAAAAAAAATCTCCACTTTATAGTAAACTAAAAGAATGCTGACTGCTGCATTCATCGTAATAAAAATTATGTACCGATATGTAAAAAATTAATCACAGTTTTTTACAAAAGCACAGAAATTTAACAGAAAATTGCAGAAATCATCCCATTAAATGTGACAAAATCCAAAGTCTCTATAAAAATTATCTCAGCCAGTTTTCTCATAATGGCATTTTAAAATAAAAATTTGCATGTTTTTACTTTACACACTCCCGGAAAACCAATTAATACAATGTAATTAAATAATTCACAGTGAAAGTACATTAAATGGGATAGGGCTTTAAGCATATAAAAATCCATCCAAAAAATGTATTATATTTTTTAAAAAATGTCTGAAATGTGGAATTTGTTTGTTTTTATTAAATTTTTTTTAAATAGAAAAATATTTTGAATTATTAGAGTCTCACGCACTTTTACTGTGAATTATTTTGGTTCATTACATTAACTGGTTTTAAAGGGGAGTATGGAGTAAAAACATGCAAATTTTGACATTGAAATGCCATTATGTGAAAACTGGATGAGCTAATTTTTTTTTCTGTAGGAGGAAAATGTACTCCCAAATAACGTCAAAAAACTAATACTATTTCATGAAAATATGATTATTACGACTCTTTCCCCTCTTGGAATGCTTTTAAACTAACTGGCACACACTGTTTCACTCGTACCAATGGAACTACTGTACTTAAAATGGTGCTGCCTAATCCAGAGTACTAGCAGGAGAAGGAGAGGTATAGTATTTACTTGTTAAATTACCATATTTACGCGCACATTAGCCCCCCAGAAACATAGGCCCCCCTGTGTGTATTTTACGAGAAACGAGAATGCTGATGTCTGGAAACCATGTACTGCGCGCCGTCATATGAGATTATTTTGTGTATCGTATTGGCCCATGTACCCCGCGCAGCTTTCCCCCCCCCCCCCAAAAAAATTTGGATTACAAAAATGGGGTGCGTGGTGACTTGACAACAGCGCGGTCGGCTAGGTACACACGCAAGCAGACATTCAGGCGAAGGAATGCTGAGCTGGAGGCGCGATCGTTAACTAGTCACATGTTTAGGTGGCATTGCTCTCGGTGCGTAGGAGGTAAGTGTTTTCGTAGTGATTTGGTACCAGTGGTGGCCGGCTGTGTAGTGCAACGGTACAATTGCACTGAGCATATTCTTGCAAAAAAATGTGTTTCTGTATTCGTCTGTGTGGCAACACAGTTTTTCTTCCAGGAGAAAGTTTTATTGCTTATCAGCTAACCTGCGCTAAAGCTCTAGGGACGAGCCGCACAGGGGTTGATGTGCCGTGAAGTGCCAGGCAGTGCACGGGAAAGAGACGTCATAGTAAGCAAAAACAGCAAGGGTCACCTCCCCACCCCCCATAACTGTCACTGAAATCCGAGCAACGAAGACGCCTGCCGCAACTGCCGAAACCCTCCGAAAACAACCGAACCAAGCAGCAGGGTGGAAAGTTTTTAGGTGGCTTGACCGTGACCAGTTTCCGGACAACTTCTACTCTGTTTGCTACGTGTATTATCGGAGTTTTGCGTGAATTAAGCATGTCAAAAGTTTTTTTTTCTTGCATAATGAATTCAGTAGGTGCGCTGTTGACTTCGCAGTTCGTGCGGAAATCATTTGCAGAAAAACTTGAAATCAAGAAGCTAGCTTGGCCAGTTTCTGAACTTAATTTTACGACAAGCTACAAAAATAAGAATAGTGAATTTAAAAGACACTTGAATAAGAAGATTTACGATGAAACTTCATGGATTTACGGGTGTCCTGTAAGAAATGCACTATTTTGTTTCCTGTGTGTATTGTTCCGTGGAGCGCCCTCCTGGCACTTAAGAATATATTAAAAGACATTCTGAAAACAAAACACATATCGCAAATGTACTTAATGTGGCAGATATTGGCATGGTCAACACAGCAACTCAGCTTGATATTGCTTATTGTTTATAGATACAAAAACATAATGAGCAGGTAGAAAAAAACAGTTACGTTTTATCAAAGAGTATCAACTGTATTCAATTTTGCGGTGCTTTTGAACTGGCGCTTAGAGGTCATGACGAATCGGAGATATCAAATAACCCGGGAATATTTAGAGGTCTAATTGCTTTAATTGGTAGCGTAGACTTTGCCATCAAAATTCACGCACAAAGTAGTAGTGTTTTTAAGGGTAATTCAAAAACCATTCAAAATGAATTGCTGGATTGCAAGTTGAAGATCTGCCAGGAAAAAATTAAACGTGAGATAGATTCAGCGAAATATGTCGCACACAAATAAATATTTAAATTTTCAAAATTATTTTCATATCACGGCAGAAATTTAAGGAATTTAATTTAATTTTATATTTTAGTGTCAAAAATGAAAAAAAAATTGTTAATTCAACAGAAAATTATTTTACCGCAAAAGATAGGCTACTTAAAAACCATTATTTTTAATTTAATTTTTAAAAATAAAATTTTCCCTGACAATTTTGAACTACGCTTTTAGTTTAGGAAACAGTGAGTGTACACTGTACTGTGTATTTACGCTGGTGTTAAACACTTTTACGTTTATGTCAAGCATTCAGAGGAAGGAAATTATTTTATTCGTACAAGGAAATTGTAAAGACAGTGACTGTCAAGCAAACAGGTTGCTTGCTTTCCGTCATGGCGATCCTTATAGAATCCCGGTGGGGTCGCTCCTGATTTTCGCAAGTGGAAATCTTACCGGAGTGATGTACAATGTTGCGCGGGACCGGTGGATTTTCTTGGGGTTATTTCGCATACCCCACGCTTGTATTCTGTCACTGCTCCACAACCACATCATTGGCGCCTTCCATCACATTTAAATACCATTGCTGCTATAAACACTGTGTAGTGTGTAAGTGTAGCCTTAAGAGATTTAACAATAATAGTTTTCAGTCTTTATCATTCAAGGGTAGTTTTCTGCCAATAAATATCTGCCGAACAGTTATGAAAGTCATTTAATCATAGCTTTTTGATACATAAGTTGAAATTTTTTTTCGCAGCATATTTTACCTATAAAAATATTACAATTATTAAAAGTAGTATACTAATATTTTAATTCAGAAACTCCTTAAATAGCACCATTTTGCACATTAAAATTAAATATTTCCCGGGAGAGGACCCCCGGACCCTCCGCTTTTGGCTACGGGTATGGGTAACTTAAACTCTTTCAGGCACTGGTTAGCACTGCACTGAGCTGACTGGAGGCACTGGCCACCACTGCTCTGTACGTAAGTAATTTGATAGCTCTTTGAGAAATCAAAATGTCGATTGCATTTGTTTACAGTGAGTGAGGAGCTGAAAGTAATTAAGGAAGCAGAGGAAATAGGAAATTGCGCACAACGTCATAAATACATCACAGCGTTGTGTATTAGAGATTGGCGCAAAATGAAAAACAAGTTACAGGATACTGCAGCAACGTCAATAGTTCATCGTGACTGAACATTTTGGTCTACTTAGGCTGGATAATGCCGGTAATTTTATTTTGCTTCACGTGTTTAGTGTTGTATTACACGTTGCATGCCTCATGTACTTTGTTCGTGCTTTCGTTGCTTCGAGTGGACTCGTACGACGTAATGGTGTTTGTATTACAGTTTACACTACTAATTATTCATTTCGTTGGTTTTTTGATTTGTTTTGCATTTCGTTGGCAAGTTGCTAATTGTTTGTGCATTCATATAAGTGCCACCTGTTCAAACTCTGTTCAGAGTGGCAGTAATAAATACGTGTAACACGTGATAACACATTTGGAACATCACAAAATTTGTACATTCGTTACCGCTAAGACACACAAGTTTAACATTGGGCTAATTTTAGCCGCAAATTTGCTTGCCAGCGATTACCTGAAGTCTGCAACGAGAAGTTATTTTTCTTTCTTTTGTTTTTTTACATTTTTTTTTTTTTTTTCAAATTTATTTTTGAAAAAAGAGGGTGTGAGGGGTACATGGGCGAATACAGTATTCAGCAAGCTTAATATATTTACATTCTTTTTAAACAAATTCATTTGTACGGAAGCCATGCAGACATGTTTACATTTGATAATGTAATGTGTGGCTCGTCATATGGTATGGGACGGCCGGCCTGACTCGACACCACATGGTCTGGCACCTGTCGCCCGTCCAACTCGTGCTCTTGAGCAGCTGATTGTTACATTTTTTGATACACGGAAGTGATGCATTTTTCTTACCTGTTGAATCTGTTTGTTGTATAGAATAAGTTACCGTAGAACAACGAACCATATTATGTGCTAGCAAATTAAAAATTTTTTTATATTAAAAAAAATTGTTTGAGCGATACTTCATAATTTAATAGTTTTTTTTTTTCGTACAGAGAACGTACTTAGAAATAGCACACAGCGTTAAACCATACCTAATGTTGACAAATTTTAAATTTTTCAGATATTTTTTTTTTTCAAATCAATTGAGCACATAGGCCTCCCCCCTTTTTTAAAGTCAAACTTTTAGAAAAAACAGGAGGGCTACGTGCACGTAAATACGGTACATCAGGTGGGGCTCAGTACATGCTGAACCTACATATAGCATGCTACCACTGGCTGTTTAGTTCACATTGATGCAGCCAACATTGCCATACAATCTTTAAGTCTGTTTTTTTTTTTCAATACACTGAAAACTCTCAGCAAGAAATATTTTTGTGCAAAAAAAAAAATCAAACACTTATGGTATTTCTTTATTTATTTCCCACATTTTTATTTCTGCAGCAAGGTTTTCCTCTTAGTATCGCAAAAAGGTTTTTCTCTGAAAATCCTACATAACTGTGAATGGTGACTCAGTCCCACCTAATAAAATTTTACGTATAAATTCCTATCCTTGGACACCACGATTTGAGATTTAGTTTGGCAAAATAAATCCGTTTTTAAAATTTCAGGAGGGCTTGGAAACAAGGTTACCGAATGTACATTTTATGTCTTCAAAGTTCTCCACAATCTACTTCTGAAACGTGTTTTCTCTCCACAATCCACCTCTGAAACAAGTTTTCTCATCATGGAACAGTTGAAAATACATATGTGTTAGTAGGTTTGCAAACAAAAGAAAAAAAATTATTTGTAAGCCATTGTGGTATGGTTCAACAAAGGTGAGATGGCCTCTTTAAAAATATTTTACTAAAAATATTATGCTAAAAGTGTGTGCACCTGCATCAGATTCACCATTTTTCTCATGAAGGAAAATTGATAAAATAATTGTTTTTGTAGTCATTCATAGATATAAAAAACTGTGCAAATGTTCTCTCCTGTGACATGACTTTGCAATACATTAATAATAATGAGGCTACATGGATATCATGCTCTGCGAGATGATATCATTACCTCACTGCCATGACAGTCACATATATTAATTCAGTTTTATGCGACACACCATTTGTTGCAATTATGTATGTTGTAAGGTACTTGGCCTACCCACCCTATCCCTTTCTTTTTCTAAATTTGTTTGTTGTGCAGAATTGTGGTTTCATGTTGGCATAAACGTAACGTAACCGTAAACTTAACTTCCGTAACTTCTTAAATACGTTTATACACGTTTTTCGGCGTCAGCATATGTCTAATGTGATCCCGAGATGCTTCGTGGGGCA
>PNEQ01001691.1:56283-68458 GCA_003012365.1 Medauroidea extradentata | reverse complement strand
GTATACTTGTAGGAAACAACGTTTTGAACTAAGACCAGGATAACTGTGAGGTATACTTGCAGGAAACATGTTGAACTAAGACCAGGATAACTGTGAGGTATACTTGTAGGAAACAACGTTTTGAACCAAGACCAGGATAACTGTGAAGTATACTTGCAGGAAACCACGTTTTGAACTAAGACCAGGATAACTGTGAAGTATACTTGCAGGAAACCACGTTTTGAACTAAGACCAGGATAACTGTGAGGTATACTTGTAGGAAACAACGTTTTGAACCAAGACCAGGATAACAGTGAGGTATACTTGCAGGAAACTAAGTTTTGAACTAAGACCAGGATAACTGTGAGGTATACTTGTAGGAAACAACGTTTTGAACTAAGACCAGGATAACTGTGAGGTATACTTGTAGGAAACAACGTTTTGAACTAAGACCAGGATAACTGTGAGGTATACTTGTAGGAAACCACGTTTTGAACTAAGACCAGGATAACTGTGAGGTATACTTGCAGGAAACAACGTTTTGAACTAAGACCAGGATAACTGTGAGGTATACTTGTAGGAAACAACGTTTTGAACTAAGACCAGGATAACTGTGAGGTATACTTGCAGGAAACAACGTTTTGAACTAAGACCAGGATAACTGTGAGGTATACTTGTAGGAAACAACGTTTTGAACCAAGACCAGGATAACTGTGAGGTATACTTGTAGGAAACCACGTTTTGAACTAGAGAAACTGTACCATACCTCGGAGTCCTTTTTCTTCCACTGGTCCCACTGCTCTTGACTGGCGGCCTGCTTCTTCTTGGGAGCTTCAGCTTTACCTCCGACTGAGGTTTTACTCTTCACCTTAGTTGTCTGCTGTCCACCCTGAAAGACATCCAGTCACCCCTCTGAGACACTCTCCCCAATACCAACACTACCACACACAGTCTGAGGCAGCAGTGGCCAAATGTTCAGACCATTCGCCTCTCACCAAGGCGATACGAGTTAGATTCTCACGGGGGTCGGTTCCCAGATTTTCTCATGTGGGAATTACGCCGGACGATGATTTTGGTCGGCTGGTTTTTTTGAGGATCTCCCGTTTCCCCGCCCTCTCATTCCAGTGCTGCTCCATATTCCCTCATGTCACCCCTCATCAGCGCTTAAGACCTCGATGTTAAGTGCTGACAAAAAATCTCTCTCACTCACTCACCACACACAGTCTGCAGAAAGGACACGTAATTTATACAACAACTGTTTATTTTAATTTTAGGACAAATAAGTTTACAACAAATAATTAAAATACCAACTGGGATACATTATTTTGGGTAACTGTGATTTACTAAATATTAATTTAGGACAAATAATTATATGAAAAATGACTTTCTGTTAAATATTTTTCAAGAATAAAAAAACATCAGGACAAATGAAATTAGGGCAAGGAACTTCAGACAAGTGAAATTAGGACAAATTACTTTATGACGAATGTTGGTTAATAAGTTAGATGTCTTTGACTTTTCCTCTGTGACCACATCATTAAGTATGTATAATTCTAAAGAAATTGTGAAGCAAGCTTACAATGTATATGACGCTTGGATTTTCAACAACTGGCACTCCTAGCTGTTAGGGGCCCTGCAAATTGGCACCATTCTTGTTATGGTCTGACTCTCTCTAGTAAGCCAAACACCTAAGAGCATCACTTAATGTATCTCAGCAAACTTCGCTCATCAAAGATTGTCAGTGCGTCAACATACGCCACTTGTCAGCGCCATTGCTTATTTACGAGGGCAAATATAATTGCGTAATCACAAGAGTTTTTGGGCGCCTGGCTAACCAATTTACATTTAACTAAAGAACTCTTCGTTCCAATAAAATACGCAGTTTCAACTTTCTGACCAATGCAACACGAGAAGTCCTTTCAGACAGGCGGCTACATGTCGTGAGGTATCACACCAGCATTTTGTTACCACGGTCGGCACAGAACATGGTCCCAATTAGAAGCAAACTTGTTTTCACACCCTTAGTAGGGTCCTCCGCAAAGGTCCAAACATCTGCATTAGTGTTGACAGATTTGTCTCTCGCCGAAAGTCTTCTTGCTCCAATAGTATGCTGCCAAGACAAATGTCTGCCAGGATTCCGGTAAAGACATTGTCTCACTCATGAATTATTAATCAATTTTGCAGTTCCTGCATGCAAAAATGAGGCTACAAATGCATTGCTGCTAGCAGTTCTGTGGTGTATAGCTTAGCTGTTTAACAACTTTCCATCGTCTCCACACTCTTACATCTTATGACACCCTAAATGAGCTTTCCACAGGGGCAGCAAATCACTGATTCTGGCGACACTGGAGGCCACACCCCCTTCGTGGGTATTTCTCTTGTGGATTGGAACCGTTTATTTTAATATACCCACAGTGGTACATAAACACCATTTCTACAATATTAAAAACTATATTTTTCCAAATATATATAAACCAATGCATTCATGCCAGTTTTAAAAACATTTCACATTAGTGAAGGTCTTACTAACTGCTTAAAGGAGTGGGCGGGGCTTCCATAGCCTTTCTGTGTTCTCAACTCTTCCTGGAGGCCATTGTGGCCTAGACCAGCAAGCTGGAAGTGTGTTTGCTGCCCCCTTCCCTTGAGCTGTCATAGAAAATAATGTCTTAAGAAAACATTTGTCCTCAGCTTTCCCCGTGGACATGGTGGAGGGGTAATGGGTGGCACTTTCTGATCCTTTCACCTACGAACCTTCCATGCAAACGTATTTTCGATGAACTGACTACAGCAGTAACTCTACAAGGTAACAAAGTAATTAAACAATTTATCAAAATTTGAGCACTGAGGAAGTAACAAGCTAAGTAATTTTGATAAATAATAATATTTGGGCAACCACCCGGTGGCAGCTGTAACGACTTTCTCAATCACCTACCAAACCTCTCCCAAACTTCTCAAACCACCCCTCATCATTACCAACTCATACTAAGGTAAATTCCACTCCCTTACTGACCCAAGCATAGTCTGCTTACCTCTTTCTTTCTGCTCATCTGAATATTCTGTTATTCCCTCTTCCTCTATACTCTGCCTTAGTTAATATTAATAGGCAGTCTAACCTACCCCAGCCTCCCTCTCCATTGACCACCTTGTACATCCTGACCACCTTTTCACTCTTCTCCTTTCCTTCAATGGATAGGTCCTACCATATTAACATCACAGATTACAGACTGTAGACAGTTCCATTCGTCCTCACCAGCCTGACCTTTATTCTTCACCTACCTTTCAGCCAGTCTTTATACCTTCTTTAGCTCCCACACCTCCAATTCCACGTACAGGTCCTACTCCGAACAATCTTCAATACCCTTTCCAGCACTCCTAAGGTTCTTCTCCCTTTAGACACCACTCTCTCTACCAACCTTCTCCATCCCAAATCACTCTGCAACATTATGCCCAGGTACTTGTATTCTGAAGCTTCTTCTATCCCGTATCTTTTCCCAAATATATATGCCCATACTCCTAACCTTCACCGTAAACTTAACAAACTTTGTCTAGCTCATGTTTATTTTCATTATTACCGTCATTTCACAATTGTATCCTATCAATTTAATCCTGCAACTTGATCCTTCTGTCCCCTTGTGCATATAAAACACATTCATCAGAAAACTATATTGCCACCCACCCCCAAGTCCATGTCGTTTACAATTACTGTAAACAAGGGGCCCAGCATACTTCCCTGTGGCACCCCAGACTTAACCTCACCCTCTTGTGACAAGGAAATTCCATATTTTACACTCCGTCTACGCCCATGAGAAAGTCTCTATAAAAGTAAAGGGCCCTAGGACAGGCAGTACATTACTCCACTGTTAAAAAGCATAATGGTGGAAAGAGATTAACTGTATCGTACGCACAAAAGAAAAAGATACAATACCCACCTTAAGAAACAATTCAATAACCTCTCTTTGATGGCAAATAGGCCTACACATGCCCTTGTTCAATGATTGTAATGGCAAAGTCAATAAGGTATGGGCAGCACATTACTATGTAGAAAAAGTACCCAACAAAACCATATAAAATAAATGGTTGATGATGGAAAACCAATATCTCACCCTGACTAAATTGCAAATATACTATGCAATCACTTCACAGCAGTCTGTGAAAAACTGTCACAGAAAAAAGTATCCAAACCTAATGACAAATGTACCCAACCTGGAACACTAGACCTTCCTGCTAACTCGTTCCTGTACCCAGTAGACCAAGCTGAAATTTCCCAGTTAATCTATAAACTTAAAACAATTTAAGCCCTGGCCATGATAGTATAACATCCAAAACTATCAAACAACATGTCGAATTTATTTTGCCCATGTTACACTGCATCAATCAAATGCTGACGAAACGTATATACCCAGAAGCACTCAAAATTTCTTAAGAGAATGTATAATTTTAATGACAAATATAACTTCTTGTAGTACCAGAAGCAATATGGATTTCAGTCAGGATTCAGCACATCATTAGCAGCAACTCAACTGATAGGATAATTAACATACATTTTCAATTAATTCTGGCAAACTGGCTCCTGCAGTCTTCGTAGATCTGTACAAGGCAGGGACGGACGGCTTTCCTTCGTCCGGGGCAAGAATTGTGATTTGCACCCTCCTCCCCTTTCCCCCTACTTTTTCCATCTGTTCAATCAACCCAACAGTAATGTAGTTTGTATACGTAGTTTTGCGCTCTCGTAACAAATACTATAATAATTTAGTACGAATATATAAAACCTGTGCTTACTAGCTACCATTGAACAGTTCTAAATGTGCATTCTAATAATAAATACTGTATTTATAACATTATATGGTGTTCAAGGTTAATTAAATTACAAAACTAGTAAAAGTCTAAATATTGGTAGATATTGCATCTTTTTTACGCTCATTTATAATTAATTCCCAAGTAAAAATTTTTGGCACCACCAGTGCACCTCCAACCCGGCACAGTCAGCAGCAGTAACGGTTATAACTAGCAGTCTTGGCAACTACGTATGGTCACAAACATTTACACCAAGTGCTGGGTTCAATGTTATATTTTTCGAGAGCCAATCAGAGAAACTGTTTGTCCAATATACCTTCTCTGCTTCGATACTTTCGATTTGTACATGAGAAATTAAGGTGCACGACAGGCTGACGAGGAGTTGCAGTTCAATGGAAGTGGCGTGCCAGTTTTGCTCCAAGCTCGGTGGCGAGTTTGAGAACTAAACCACCCCTCTTTGCTGCTCGGACCCCCACTACTCCGGTAATCGCGTGGTTGCTCCGCGCCCCTCCCTTACTGTGTGACCAGAGCTTCCTCCTTCCATTTCGAAAGGTCTATCCTTGAAACACGACGGGAGAAAGAAAAGCCACTGTCAAACCCCGCTTCTATGGGAACCACTATCTCGCGCTGTCGCGCCTCGTCCTAGCCAGCATCTTGGGATGGCTTGGAAATGTATTTTAAGATGAATTTAAGTGTTTATGTAAAGAACCTGTGACACATAAAATTACACACGTAACTGCTAGATGTTAAAAAACACGTGCCTCTCTTTATTTACGTATCTGTTTTTTCACGCTAAAGTTACGACGATAAACATTTTCTTACGCTTACCAGCAAGTCACTTAAACATCTTAGTTCTAAAGTAACGTAAAATACCATTTAATTTTACAATACTCTATCACAAAAGAAAAAAAATAACTAGTTATTGAATTGACTAGTTCATAAAGTAATAACAAATACGTAATACACAGAGAATAAATGAACTACTAATATATATATATATATGTGTGTATACAGACACACAGACATTCACACGCATTTATACGTACAGGTAGCCATGTAAAGGCCGTTTTCAATAAGCATAACTTTTTTAAGACCCTGCTTAGAGATTTTATTTAAGGTTTATTGATTTCAAATACTGTAATATACAGACCTACACTTGGTAATTCGCTTCCAACTGCACACGTAGGCAGACAATTATTAATTTTTAAGTATATGAAATAACGGCACGATAATTAGTGTAATCATAAATGTCAAAGTATATCCAATAATGGCATTACAATTCGTCGAAGGGTTACCTCAAAATGTTACATTTATCATGAACTGTTCCAAATATAGTAACTGAAAGTGTTTTCTTTTAAATTGCTGAACGAAATTCATACAACATGTAAACTGATTAGAAATATTTATTTAAAAGTACATGCAATAAAGCGACGATATAATTTAACTTTTCCAATGAGTAAATGTCAGGGACAAGTCACTGACAAACACAGAACCATGCCATACTTAAAAAAAACTTTGTACGGTACGTCTGTGTAAATGTTGCAGTTAATGTTAGAGACAGTTTTGACATGATTTAAAAACTGTGGAAAACGAAAAAAGGCATGTTTGAATAATATATAACTCATCTGAGAAGAAACGTAATTCAAGCAAGTTCACCAGTTACTAAGAAATAGCTACTTGAAAACAGTTTTCTTGCCACTACAAAATACACCAGTTGTAAGTAAAATAACAAAATAGTTATGCGAAAATTTTACGACACTCAAAAAGTCTCTGCAGTACATAAAATACTTACAATTTACAGACATATATTACATAAAATGTTCTGATTAACACAGCATAATCTTTAAATTGAACTAATGATCTTGTTACAGGTAACATTCAATTATCCTATATTCCACTGCAGAATGCTTACACTGGCTTTGAATTTTCCATGTAGTTCTAGTAATGTATGTTTAAATAAACATGTGTGTATAAATATACATTCCATATTACAATTTAAAAAAAATATATTGTAGTGTAGTTGATAGAGACTTTTATTTTAGGAAAAACAAGCAGAGTTAAAATTAATTTTTTGGCGCAGCATCGAATTTGTTGACAAGTACTTACTGTACAAGCAAAAATTTTAATGCAAAATAAAGATAATTGTAAGCCTACTTATGTATGGCCACGCCAAAACATTTACATACGTAGGTTAATTAAAGTTACAGAATCAAGAGTATGATGATTATTCAATTCAATTGCTAAACTGTATTTATCTGCGAGTAAGATTTAACTGCTTGAATTGATGAAAATCAAAAGACGTTAACAAAATTACTGTAAAAAATAAAATACGTAATGTAATTTTAATAAAATTACGGAGTAAGGCCAGGCGATGTAAGTAGACCTACACTCACCAATTAACAAGCTGAATTTGCTGGATAGTTAAAACCTGTTAATAATTTATACATAAATTATACCTTTTGTGTAATAATGTACTTTAATAATT
Source organism: Medauroidea extradentata (assembly GCA_003012365.1). Taxonomy (NCBI): domain Eukaryota; kingdom Metazoa; phylum Arthropoda; class Insecta; order Phasmatodea; family Phasmatidae; genus Medauroidea; species Medauroidea extradentata. The sequence goes on along the minus strand of PNEQ01001691.1, from coordinate 61,200 downwards.
GCAATAAAATACAAGAGTCTGGTGGCGTGCTTAACACAATTCATAGGACAAGTTGGACTCGGCCTTTAACTTAAAAAAAAAACTGTTATAAGTTGAATTTTATATTTAGGCTCTTTGGCAGTTATAAATATGTCAAAATCAGTTCTCATATGTTATTTGTGATAAGGGTACAAAACATATATATCTGTGTTTTTATGAATAAAGTGTTCTTTAAAAAGCCATTTGCAAGGAAACCACATCATGAGGCCACAAGAAATGTAGAAAACCATTTACGTGACTCGTGACTGTTGTAAGAACAAAAAGTAGTGGTGCCATATTATCGATAAACCGAAACCTCACACCTTTCATGCATGAGCAAAACTTCTTATACACTTCATGATAATACATTTAAAAAGGAAAGAAATACACTATAATTAATATTGACATTAGAATTAATATTAGGATAGTTTACAATTTTAGTGTAGTAACCATTAAAAATGTTTTCAAAAAAGTAAGTAACTCTCTATACAGGATGTTTTTCACAACACCGATAAACTCCGGCAGGTGATTCCTTATGAAAATAAAAAAGAAATTATGTTTTGAATTTTTTGCCTAAACTATATATTAAGAGGGCAATGAGGCTTTGAATATCGATATTTCAATTCGTATCCCTCTAATTTATCGGAAGCTGAATGACATAAAAAATACTATATTTTCAGCATTGCTTAATGGTGTTTGGATCTTCAAATCAACAGCAAATGCTGCTGGACACCTTCCACCCTTATGGAAATAGCAGGGGTGGTTACCTTGTGATAGCAGACAACTATTTTACCGTCAGGATCTTCGAACCTTTGAAGATGGTTTATTGAGTAAAGAAACCTGCGTCACAAAAAAAGTCCACTTGTTGCAACTGTCTAGGACATACCGAATATGCTCAAAACACACTTTAAGATTCGCGCAAACACAGTGGCTAGAGCATAGACAATGCTATGAACATGCAAGTAATCTACTCAGCGCTTAGGCAATGGTGGACAATCACTGTTAACTGTGAATGGCCACCATCGTCTGTACGCTGAACACATCACATGAGTTTTCGCAGCATATGCTCTAAGCTATGTATGTCTGTGCGAATATTCAGATGTGCTTTGAGCATAAACAGTATGTCCTAATCAGTTGCAACAAGAGGACCTTTTTTGTTACACATGTCTCATTTCTCAATAAACCGTCTTCAAACATTCGAAAATCCTGACGGTAAAATAGTTGTATGCAATTAGAGGAAAGCCACCCCTGCTATTTCCATAAGGGTGGAAGGTATCAAGCAGCATTTGCTGTTGGTTTGAAGATTCCAATAGTATTAAGCAATGATATAAATATTGTTTTTTTATGTCATTTAAGCTCCGATATTTTGGGGAAATACAGTTTAAAATTTTGATATTCGGAGCCTTATTACTCCCTTAGTGTTAAGTTTAGGAGAAAAATGCAAAATATCTTTTCTGCTTATTTTTTCATAAGGAATCACCTACTGGAGTTGGTCGGTGTTGTTCAAAAATATCCTGTATAATAAAAATGACAGCACACAAGTACTGCACATACATTTTCCCCTTAGAGATTAAAGTAGCTACATTACATAAACCAGCATTGCTAACTCTAAGACCTCCAATTTGTGCGCAAAGCTTGCTGTCCAAATAAATAGAATAAAATCGAGAGTAAAATGAGCAAATGTTTTGTGTCAATACGCATATGTTTCTTCAAGTGTGTAAATCACTGAAATGAACACTGAATTTATAAAGTTTTGTCATAACATACATTTACATAATTTACACATAAGCACAAGACTTAATTAAGCGAATAGCTTTTTTTATACATATGGCTTCTGAGATACCACAATTAACATTGTTAAAATTCAGGTACAAATATTGGTTCACCTTAAAGTAATTAAGTAGAGACCTAACACAATCATGAATAACGATTATGACCTTAAAACTACATAAATTTACAGTCTAGGTTATATACAAAATCAGGTTTGCAACATAATATACAGCAGAAAATCATGTTATACGGCACTCCAATAACAAAGAATATGTCTAATTTACATTGTGGCATTGTTACAATTTCTGGTAGATAAGGTTCAATAGTTTAAAAAATTGCATTATAATTTCTGATGCTTAGAAAATACAGACACATACGCACACGTCTCACACAAATACACACACCTACTCTCACACACACTCAACACACACACACACCATACATATATAATGGATTTATATAAATAACGGATTTATAAATCTTTAATTCTTAGCATTTTAACAATGTCTCATATTGACAGTAATACTATATTTTTTTTAAATAAATTACCAACATAGTAATTGCCATAATAATGCTATTGTAATAGTACAAACATTAGTTTCTTTATAGTAGATAGACCGTAAGTATAAAACAAACTGAAATACTAATGGAAATGACTTTGATAAACATTTCACGACATTACAATTTTTGACCAAGTAAAGTGTTCTGTTCAGTAATTTGAAAGACAAGCAAACATGTTTGATTCTTTTCATAAATATTAAAGCATATAACAATAAATACAAATAACTGCGTCTCGCACCATAACGCAAATAACTAGCAGATTAACAAACATTCAAATTATAAATCTCACAGGTAATAAACATTGGACTAAAATATTAATGAATTATTATGTCACATGTATTATTCTGTAATTTTACAAAATAGCAAGCAACAAAAACACATTTGTCTAAATGTAGTGGTACAAAATCAGGTTCAGCATTTACAAACACTTACTTATACATAACCACATTCCATACCTATCAGCATCTCTTATGTAATAATAACAATGAGTGGTTTATATTTAAAAATCATCAAAACTTGTAGGAATATTGAAGGTAACATAATATTACAATTTTCAGCTCAAAACTGTACCGCGTCGAAGTTTAGTTGACAAAAAGTGGGAAATATTACAACAGTACTTCATGAAAATACAGAAACGCACATGTTCTACATTACTCATAAGAGGTTTATACATTTGGTACCATAAAAATTATGTCAAGTGTTCTATCGTCAACTAAAGCCAATGATTACAAATATCATAGCTTTGAGGATCTCAACGATACTAAACACTGTGCTGAAAATTGTAATTGAACTAAAAGTCGATTCCGATATTTTCTGGGAAAAACATTTTAAAAATTGGATTTTCAAAGGTTCATATCTCCCTTAAAAATAGCACTAGACGAAAATGACTCGGCGTGACTATACCTAAACATTTATAAGGAATCACCTCCCAACGTTTGTCACATAAGTTAAGAAACATCCCATATATATGTGTGTGTGTGTTTACATAATATTATACCCTGCAAGTTAACTTTCATGGTAAGAAAGTTTGTTTTACGGCAAATAAAATATATTTAAAGTTACGGAATTATAATTTACTACAAAGTTTCTTTTAGTGCTTCATGTTTAAACAAATATTATTTGTAGCAAAGAAAGATTTTCGCTGTGTGTGTTAAAACTTTTATAAAATTCACCGGAAGTATTATGAAATGAAAACAGTACAGTAGTGCTCCTTGTACCACAATGCTTCATATTTTAGTCAAATTCAGGGTTATAGTGGTAAAATATGTAATATATATTTTTATAAAATGCTACTGCATGTTAGTATATTATATCGAACTAATTTAATACATAAAATTGCAGTTGGGCTTTCACAGTGGGTTATAGCCAATACATATGTCGAACAGTTGCAGGACTCTGTACAAGCGCATGGCTATATGAAGAAGTTCTATATGTATTTAATATTTTTCTTTTCAGTGTTTTGCGGTGTTATGCCGTTAGATAATATATGTAAGACAATTTTATTACGGCAAGGAGCAACTGCTCTATTGATCTCACTAAGTCAACAATTGCCACGCAAAATTCTGCGGCATCACCTGGTTCCCCGCTCCTAGTCTACTTCTTCTGAGTTGTGTAACCCCTAACACCAACAAAAATATTAAACTGTAGACACCAAATAAATTTAACTTAAGTTACTTCAAGCAATCTTAATTTACCACACACTTAAATCTTGCTCCAAACAGAAGCATTTGTTTCCATGAGCCAATAAAAGTACTCGAAAAAAATGTTTTATGAAGACACTTATGTCGTCAACACGATGCGAAATTCGCATATTTGGTACACACAACAATTGTACAGTTACGTTCGAAAGATTATATCTGTATCCCCAACACACCAAATACAGTTGTGTTTCCATTGGGAAGGGGGGGGGGGGAAGCTAAACATGTTTAATTGGAGGCTCTGGAGCAATATATTCTGGACAACTTTAATGCAATAAAGCCAGTGAATTTAATTGAAGACAGAAAACAGGAACATGGGTTTTGGAACAATATTATAATAAGAGAATAATCAGTTTTTCCTAAATACACATTTGTTAAATTGCTATCTATTTTCTTGGCACATAATCATTTATAAAACCTACAACTCGCCTTTCCCAAACCACATGCAATGAATGTCATTAGTATAACTTACATACCACCTAAATATTTTAAATTATATTCACTTACTTCCTTGTCGAATTGGTAGTAACAATTTCAGTATCATTACTGACATCACTTGAAATTTTACTTTTAATTTCTTGTAACTGAGCCTGTGTTATTAAACGAAATCCGAAATAAGAAAGGGAGATTTGTATTTAGATTACAAATAATTTTAATTCATGAAAATCGTAATGATCACATTTAGGTAACCACATTTATTTTTGATCCAACTGCTGCTTACCTTTCGTAGTACAGTCGGCTACGCACCTATTTGCAATGCGTAAGATACTGGGTTTGATTCCCAGGTCCGGCTGTGTAGATTTGTCACAAAAATAAGTCACACTAGCAACTGTTGCTGAAACTAGTAGTCAAATGTAATTACAGGTCTTAA
>PNEQ01001691.1:38367-56183 GCA_003012365.1 Medauroidea extradentata | reverse complement strand
ATATATATATATATATATATATATATATATATATATATATATATATATATATATATATATATATATATATATATATATATATATATATATATATATATATATCAAAGTGGTCAGGTTTTCTTAGTAGTGATCCGGGGGTCCCGGTTCTAACCCTGATTGAATTTGGGATTTTACTTTCGGGTATCTATTGTTCCTGGGACAGGACTGGGTGTTGTGTTATTTCATTATCATCACTCACCATACTCTGGGGTTCCAACCAGCCCTCGGGCTGCCTGACCATTAACATTTATTTTTGCTAGCCAAGAAATAATCACATCTACTTTCAAATACTTTTAAATATGCAGTTGTTCAACTAGCTTAGAAGATTTATTTCTAAAGGCAAAAGAATATTATATGTTGCACAACATTGCTAGCAAGAGACGTGTGATTTTACACTGTTTAAAAAGAAAATGACACACAATAACAACAAAGAATGGATGACAATGTATGCCAATATGTTTTAATAACATGGGAAAGTGGCCGTACCATTTAATAATTAAATTTTACCTATTCTCTTAGAAGGCCTACACTTTTTCCGATATGTGAAATCAATTATTTAGAAACTTATATTTAAAATAATTATATGAAATAGGTAACAAGCCGTTGTAGTTTCCTGTGAAGAAATATATATTTGTTTACAAAATCCAATTTTTTAAAAATCATTTTTGTGTGTGTAGCACATCAACATGATACTACATGATACGTGTCTCTAAATAAACAGAGGTTGCATAGTTAATTACCCCATTGGGCAATACTTGCAGTTGATTATTAACGACCGTTGCATGAATAAATACTGTTAACATCGAAAGTGACTTATTTTGAACACTGAAAATGCTGCTTCTGGCATGCTTGTAATACACGAATAATGTAGACCACAGTTTAACATAATAGAAACGATGATAAAAATGCAACTTTGAGTTTAAACGCAGTTTTTAACAAACTTATATAAAATCTAAGCACTGAGATACTGAAAATATGCATTCGCAAATGTTTTTTGACACATAAACATGAATGATATTTGTAGGGCCTATACACATTTTCGTAAACATAGTACTGGCCTTTGCCGTATAAGTGCATAGTAATAAAAATTGTTTGATAATCGTTATATTTACTACTTTGGCATAAACACGACAGGTGTGCAAATAACCCACTCCATTCTGGCTGACAAAATATATTATGGGGTTAAATGGGAATTTATCTGATGATCTGTAACTAGACACAAGTTGTAAAATGTGACTTCGAGAAAATGATTCCATCAAGTAAGCAGCGCTAATAACAAAAAAAATCGTTTATGGAGACTAAACAATTAATAATTAATTTAGTGCATTTTACAAATACAACTTTACCACTAGATTGTTATAAAAGTTCGCAGTTGCCAATGCAAACTAAACTACAGTTATATTTGTAGTATTGTTCACGCAACCGAAGGTGCGATTTATTTCCTCTTCGTCTGAAGTCCTTAGGCACATCCTTTCCGTAAAACCTGTTCACTACAATTGCTGACGCACGTTCAACAGCGTAACGAAAATATCTAGTCGCACGTGGCCAAAACCATCGGTCATTTATCCGAAATTCTCCCTCTCTACTTTGAATCTTATTTTGTGTTTCTCTTCTACTGGCGTGGATTCTCAGAGAGGAAAAAAGTCAGCGAAGGCCAAGGAGGAGGGGGTATGCGGGTGTTGTCTATTCAATGGTGGTGTGGTCCCCAGTGCGGAGGAGTGGAACATTCCTAGGAGAGAGCAAGGAGTGGGGGAAGGTTGTAGACGAGGCTACGCACGCCGGCTGCTGCCTGCCCGGAGCACGCCACACTCCGGCCGCCAGCAAACAGAGAAAAACAGAGAATCATGCTTCACAAATACGGCTGTGAATTTTTATTCAATGATGTGACATATCATTTTTAACTGCGCGTGTCCTGCGTAAAGCTTTAGAGTAGAGATTTATATGAGTTTTGAAAGGTTTTAATATGCATGCGTCCTGCAACAGGTCGTTGAAAACAGGCTATTTTGCCTTTTTCATGATTTTTTTAAAAAATAGTAATAATAGTTTTAGCATGACGAAAGTGGTTTACGTCGGTAGGTATAACTTTGAACTCTTTTATATAAAAAATCCATTTACGTATGCACAAAGGTTTTAGGAAAAATCCGGTATGGCGAAGAGTTTACACTGTATTTTTTTTCGTAGCCAGGCGGAAGCCTTAAGAGTGATGCAGTTATACTGATGAAATGTGTCGGTAACCAATTATTTTTTACGTTACATTAACTTTTAAAAGAACCTACTGGTATAATTAAAATTAAAAACATTAATGTTTACAAAAGTTTCACTTTTTTTGGAAGATTTTTGCATGGGGTTGATATTTTCAATTTTTTTTAAACTTTCCAAAGGATACTTTCTACTGAAAACTTTCCCCTACCCATCCCTGCCACTGATGTGGGGTCAACATCAAACAATATCATATACCCACTACAGCTACCCCAAAGCAAAGCCCTAAAAATTTCTATAACCTGCCAGAAATGTAATCATAGTGTTGACAAATACATAATGTCTAATACATTGCCAACATGGGCGTACCCAGGGGTGGTTTTGGGTGTTCAAACCCCCTCCAAAATGTTGGATTTCTTTATCTAGGTATTACTTTTTACATTACAGAAGGTACAATATACTATAAAAGCAACCAAATTGTTAGTAAAATTATGTTAATATTACATTTAGAGATGTCAAAAACCGATGATATCACCTGCACATTTAGGCTACTCTGATTTGTATACCAAATATAAGATTGACCATCATCAAAATACTAGGAATAAAATCAACCTAGACTCTAGAGTATGGGTAAAGATAACTCTTATTCACTGGGTTTAAATACTACAAAGTACTTACTTATGAAATGAAAATAATAGCTTTGACTAAAAAATTTGAGAAACAAATCCTGAAATAAACTACATAATACCATTCATGACAGCCTCATCAAAATCTAGCAATTTTATAGTCAGAACACAATATATGTAATGTAACAACTTTGCTGTCCTGGGCATAGCCAGGCTAGTTCCAGATGGAGGACTTAAATAATTAAATTAGCAAATTTAATTAAATTTTCAAACTTATTATAATATCTACAAAACACTCTACAGTAACTATGCAATACTTCCGATTCACACTCTTTAAATTAAAATTTACAGATATTATATACCAGTAATCTAACTAACAATCTAATTCACTACTCTAGAGTTTAGTTAATAAATGTAAATACATTGCAGCCTAAGGGTTATCGGCCTATGTAAAGGATATTTTGTTAAAAATAATTTTTATTTATTATTAAATTCCGAAGGTGACAGTGTATTGGGGGAAGGAATCATGTATGTGTGTGTATACATTAATACATATTTTTTTAAAATAATAAACACAAAATTAAAAAACAGAATTATGAATCTAACTATAAGGACATGACTGAAGGGTGATGGCAGCATAGCTTTGTCTGAACCCAGTCTATACCATATTTAGTCTAGGGTAGACGCGTCCAATTCTTCTGCATGTTTATTTCTTGTTTGGCCTCTGCCGTATTAGGAAGAGTTTTTGAACTTGGTAAACCTTTGGCTGACAATGTAGTTGTATGTTAATGTTGGTGAATGATGGGGGACCTGTAAGACGGACTTGTATGCCTAATTAGGCAACAAGCGAGGGCAGAGCCTGAGATTGGCTAGCTGAGTAATGCACAGTAGTGGTGACAGGGTCAGGCGAAAAAACCATCACCAGACGAGATAAATTATTGCGCTGTGGCCGGTCTCGTGAATGGACTGCAGCCGGTTTCCCCAACGATACACTGGTAACTGGAGGAATATGTTATTTTTTTGGTGTTTTGGAAAAGCAAAATAACGGGAATAAACACTAAAGCTAACAACAAATATTTAATTTCAAGAGTAACTTAAAAATTATCCAGTAAAAATACCTGTGGAACTAGTTGTGGCAAATAACTTTGCCAATCAGTTGAAATGCTTTTAGTTCATCATCTAACATACCCAGTATGTAAGGGTGTGGCTAGAAGTGTCGCTGCACAGCTCCAGTCGAAGAGTCTTGAGTTCCAAGGTTGAAACAACAAACAACGAGAGGAGCGTGACGTGACAACATGGCCAATTTCCTGTGGCACATCAGACAAACTTTTCTCTCTTGTGAGAAGGAGTCTCTCACATTTACCTTCTGTCTCTGCCCCTTGAGGAAATCTCCAATCCATCTCACTACAACTTTGTCTACCAACAAGTCGACAACTTTCTGCATTAAAACCCATGAGGTACCTTAATAAATGCCTTTCTCTAAGTCAATGAAGTAGGCATCCACCTGCTTCCTCTCGTCAACTGCCCGTACCAAGTCTTCTGTAAGTCCAGCCAGCTGTGTTTCACATGAATATAACATGAGTTTGTCACTCACGTTCCTTTAGCGATCATCTGGTGCACCGCACTCACCACACCACCTGTGTGACATTACGCACAGAACCTGCACTGTCAGTAACCTGAGCGGCACAGGAACACACCCGGAATGTTCCACTGCTACCAGGTCCAACTGAGCGACTTGGTTCATGCCACCCATGAGGTCACCACCAGGACAGACTCCTTCTGACAACACCATATGCACAAGGTTCTTACGTTAAAGGGAAATTGGTCATTTTGTCTGGGCAAGTCAGCGCCAGTGCACAAGACGCCTGGAAATGTTGGAACAAACTTCACCTTTATGACACAGTGCAGGAGTAATATCAACAAAATCAATATACTATACCAAGACGGTCAGGGGACAGTCCTGTGTGTAATAAGCCTAAATGCGGCTCGGGGAAACATCGCATATTAATTTCTTATATATAAGTAAATCCTCGATTAACATGTGCCAATTTACGTATTTTCGGATTAACGTCGCTAATGTTGGAGTACCCATTTTCAATTTAAATAGCAACTGATTTAGAATAACGTCTTTAATTAATTCTTTACAATATCATTAATCCATTCCTGTGTGCCAGAGTTGACATTATTATGTTTCAAAAAGGTTGGTCTGAAGGCTGTGGGTGGCTGCTCTAACTCAATTTAAGATGTTTCAATCTGCGTCACAGTTTTCAAGAACCTAGCCCTGATGTAAATTGAGGAATTACTGTGAATTTAAGTGGTTTCCCTGACTTTGTCCATTCAAATTGGTGAGACCTGCATAGCCCCGTGAGCAAATATGCTTACCCTTTATTTTATATTTATTTATTCATTCATTCAATAGATCCCTTTATTGAGCAAACTCTGGCATACAGAACATGTCATATATGATTTTATAATAAATACATAAAATCATACATACTACTAAAATCCTTGGTCATTACACATTGAGGGCCGTATTTATAAACTGCTTTCAAATGACAACCACCTGCTATACCCATAGAGAAAGCATTTGCGAGCAATTGGTTGTCATTCGAAAGAATCTAAAAAGTCCTTTACAGAATAAAATTAATTAGTAATTGAAGTATTTTTATAGGTAATTTATACACTCATTTCTCCATTGTTAAACAGCCTAATAACAGTAGGTAATTTATTAAAAGGTCTCAAAGAAGAGTAGTAAAATCCTTTTTCATAAAGACAAATTACATGTTCGAATATGAAAGTTGTTCCTTGATCTTGTATTATGTTCATATATAAAATTATTAGAAATAAATTAATTTTTATTCTTCTTCATAAACATAAATATATAAACATGGTAAAGGTAAAATATTAAACTACTTCTACAATGGCTTACAAGAATCATGTAGGCCTACATATTTTACAATTAGGCTAGCTAAAACTCTTACAGCTGCCTTTCGTAATTTCAATATTTTACCAGCATCTACTCAGTTCCCCAAATGATAAACCATATAATAAATGTGAATGAAAATATTCATACTAGACTGATTTCATACACGAGAGCTAAGTACATTGCTCATATATCTTAGCAAAAAAGAATGCTGATTGTAATTTACCAGTTAAATATTTAATAAGACATTTTCAATTCAAACTGTTATTTTTTTGGGCCAACTTTATATCCTTAACCTCTTATAATTTAACACTATTATAGTTAGTTCCATTAAAATTATTCATATTATGTCCAAGAGAAAACTTTATATACTTAGTTTTATCCAAATTTACATTAATTTTGTTTACTAGGAACCAATTACGCTACACAAAGAATTAACAGCTTTATCAGAATTCAAAGAAAGAATGTCTATTAAACTTATATCATCATGTATTGATACTGACATTGGCAAATCATTAATATATATATATATACACACACACACACACACACACACAACATGCACACACACACACACACTCACACACACACACACACACAGATATATATATATATATAAAAAGCAAGGGTTCAAGTACAGAGCCTTGTGTGCCCCATACAAAACACCCCCTTACTTGGACATGGTACTTGTTGATGAACTCTCACTTTTAATACAAATATGTTGCTTACGACTATATAAATATGAGCCCAGTACATTTAAAAAAGTTCCTCTAATTCCAGAGTAATTAAGGTTAGGCAATAAGATACCATCATCTATAGTACTGTATCAAAAGCGTTGGCTAAATTAAAGAATATACTTACAGCATTCTATCTTTTTATTAAAGTGAGACAACTTGGGATGTCTCGAAAAAGTTAGGACAGTAAGGTTGGCAGCTGTGACGTAGGTTATAGAACCTCTTAGGCAGAAGTAGTAATATATGTAATTATGAAATGTATAATCTTATTATATTAATAGTTACATTTTATTAGAGCCATATTTAGGTTCAGTTTATTTTATCAGTGTGTGGTACTTTATTTATAACTATATAGGTTAGTATCAAGTCTGATTGTGTGGCAAGCCGCGACAACCCCACAACCGTCGGGTGTACTAACGGCGAGCGATGAGCAGCGGGCAGAAAGCAAAGGGACTGGACTGATGACGAGCAAAGAGTGAGGACGTGAGGTGGGGTTCGGGGCAAGGACCGGCCACGTAATGCTGAAGGCTTGGAAATGTATATGTTCCTGATGAAAATATTTTTATTTTGATCCAGGAAGAAACCATGAGAAACACTGCTATTGCATGGTATGTGGGAAGCACGTGGCGAAGCAAGCATTGCGAGTCACGCCAGCCAGAGTCAACTGCAGCACGTTCACCAGTTGGAGTTTCGGTACGTCATGAATATTGGGCCAAGGAGAGAGAAGTTACGTGCCTTGGGTAAATTGTTTCATCAGAAAACATATGGATTGTTAAGGTATGAGGCGGATTAAATACTATTGCCAGAATTCCCGGGCAGTTTTACTGTATGAAGATGTATAATCGCATAATAGTGACATTTCTACTATCGCTCACAGCATAATTTGAACTTTCGCGTTTATTATTGAGAACTTTTGACTGATAATGAGTAACGTTTGCTACTTAAGACTTGATTAACATTTAAAGCACCAGTGCAACCAAAGGTTTCTTGTATTGATTGTTAATAGTACAGAAATGTTAATAAATGTGGTTTTTGGATAACATAATATATTTCAATATCTCCATCTATAATTTAACACAACAAGAAACTGGTGGGTCTAAATAAGATTATAACCGGCGATGTGCTCATAATCTATGTTTATGGTGTTCAGTTTTATTTTGTGCACAGAGTGAGGCACATGTAGCATTCACCAGAAAGGGTGTGTCACCACAAAAGTTTGCAATATATTATCTGTTAAATGATATACGGCATTGTCAGTAGGCCTAGTTTGATTAGTACTAAAGCAAAATTGAGCTTGTGATATGATATTGTAACAATACACATATATGTATATAATCTAATATCCTATACCTCTATAGCTTTTTCAATACTTATAGTGAAGCTTATCAACAAAGATAGGCTACTGGTCTATAATTATTAATTTTTGTCCTAGCCCCTTACTTTAGAATCTACTGGCTGTTTATAAATAAATACTTATCTGCCATTATTACATTCCTCATTGTTTGTTCTCACTTCCAACCTGCTGTACCCTTACTGTATCAAAATTTAAGGGCCCGCCTCGTAGCCATAAAATCACACTGCAGCGTGTTTGAAGAAAAAGTTTTACTCCGAAACTAATACACGTGTGTTCACGCCGTTTGTCTACGAAAAGAACACACACTTCAGACGACTGCCCTTAAGTACTTTCAAGACAACACACGTATTAGAAATCCCCTTTTAGGGCACGTCAAAATGGGTTAAAACGGGGGTTTCAGGCTGCTATAGCGGAAAATATACTAGCCGAATACATGTGAAACCACTTAAGGGTAGTGCATTGGACTTTAAAAGTGATTTCGTAAATAAAACAATAGGGTCACCACTTAAAGTCCAATAGGAAATTTGTTTTTTCGCGAAGACTGCACGCCTTAAGCGTAGAGGCGACGCCCCGTTGTATGGCCCATACGACGTCGCCCTTAGCACCATACCTCACTCACACAAACACATGTGCCACGAGGCGGGCTCCTTAACTGCATAGTGCATACTGCAGCATGCCTATATTCTTATCTGACAATCAACTGACAAGTCTTTATTGTGTTCACTTCTGCAAATTGACGTTCAGAATACTGCAACATACTTATTATTTAGGGTGTTAAGCATGTTAAAAAAAGATAAATTATCAACACAAACACATAATTTACAGTATGATGACTATAATTTTTTTTATCTGATAACTTAAATAATAAAATTTAACATTCACAGAACATTTTATAAGTGACACTTAACACCTTCTTCATTAATAATATGCAAACATAGCTTACAATTGATAAGGTACAGTACACAATAGACATATTGTTTTAAAAAAGTAGTAAAAAATTACCACTATCGCAGGATGTGATCAAGTAAGTTAGTGAGTTACAATACAAGTTATCAATTATAAATTATTAACTTGTCTATTATCTTATAAATAATAAAATAGTAGAAATTACAATGCAACTTATTAATCACTAACTGCCTGGCTGCGGCTTTGCCAGCGTGAAATTATGTAATGTAAACTGTAACTCTGGATAAAATATGTGATGAAGGCATTTAACAGATAGCGTACTCAATAACAGTGACCTATAAATTGTCTTAGCTCAGTGTAAAGAGCGGGCGCAATATGCTCGTATGATGTCATAGTAATTCCAATCGCAAAGTCTTGCACGGGATACGAACCCGTAACCCCATGCCTCCCACAACAGAAACTTTATACAATACCTGAATGAATGTTAAAGGCATGTCGTGATATTTCTTTCGTATGTACAGGCTACAGTCCAAAGAGGTTTTATTTATGAGTAGGTTGGCAAAAAGAAACAACTGTTGAATTATTTCTCCGTGATTATTCTCTTTCTCCGGGAGACTGTAACATTTTACTTCTTTTCACATCCTCAATTTTCAAATTTCATAAAATCCAATTTGATTTGTAGATATTTACATAAGCTTCATTCTTATCAAAAAAATAATCTCGATATCTCAACGAGTATAAGCGGTACAGATAATTATTTGAAAACACATTTTATTTTTTTAACAGCTTTCAAGGACAAATTTCGAAAAATCTTGAAATTACTTTTTTTATAATTATGCAAGATTTATTTTGAAGCAAAAACCATTTCAATATTTTCACTGATTTAGGAGATAAGTGGGATTAATTAAAAACACGTTTTAATTTTTTAAGAGCTGTCAAGGACGAATTTTGAAACATTCTAAAAATACTTTTTAAATATTTACTTAAAATTGATAAATATGCATTACTTTGTGCAGTATTAGGAAGTTAAAAAAATTACGATAGCTTTCCCGGTTAATGATATATCAGGGATTCTTTGAAATCACATTTCACCCTTTTTCACACCCTTAATTATTGATTTTCGAAAACTCCCCTCTTAGTGGGTGCCTAAGGGCCTAGGGGAAGCTTGCCTCAAAATTTCATGGTTCTAGGTCCAACGGTTTGGGCTGTGCGTTGATGAGTGAGTGAGTGTGTCAGTCAGGACACTTCATATTATATATTAAGATTAAAATATTCATCAAGTGAACAGAATGGATGTGACTGTAGAAAGTTTTAAAGAATATATTTGAAGTGCTTAGGATTATTATGACAAAGACATTTTAAGTCAGTTGACAATTTATTAAATAATAAGATACATGAATAATAGGCACCATTCTGGAAAATTTTAATGTTACAAATAGGTTAATGAATGTTATTAGTATTTTTTGTAAAATGAGAATATAGTCCTACTATTCTTTAAGAAAATATTAGGATTACTGGAAACAAAATTGAGGGATGTATATACATATAAGCCTACTGAGAGGTGATTGTAAAAACACCAAGTTTTTCAAGCCATTGTCGACAAATCAATAGATTAATTATCCTAATTGCTCATTTCTGAAGAAAAATATTTTCTTTCTATTCATTGATGAGGCTCAATACATAATACAGTGCGACATCACAGAATGAAAATAAGCGAAATAAACTTTTTTCAGTACTTCCATTGATAAAACTGAGATAAGTAGCCTAAAGTAATGTAAAACATGCTGTAACTTAGGTCCTACTTAATTTTTTTATAGATACATATCAAATGTTCATTCCAATTCAGAGTATCATATAATATTACACCCAAAAAAATTTGTTGATTTATTATCTGCTAACTTGAATACATCATTACCAACTATAATGGTTGGTTAGTAATATGAAATTTCAAGAAATGTGTTTCATTCAAGTTTAATGTTAATTTGTTAGCAGAGAACCATTCCAGAATTTCTGTGAAAATTATATTACATAATTTCTTTGAACTATTAATAATAATAAGTCTAACTTCACATCAGTTTGCAGCTGGGCTAACGTCCGGTGGCGAGCAGAATCCCCCCTCCTCCCCAACCTACAATGCCAATCCTCCTGCAGTCCCCTCCTAACCCTTTCAAAACCCCCCCTCAGTCTCCAACACCTCTCACTGTGCATTCCACTCCTTCACCGTCCTCACGAGCATTGACTGTCTACCCCTCTCCGTTCTCCTCCACACCCTCTGAATTTTCTCACTGTTGTTACTTTTTCCCCTAAAAATATTGATAACCACAGACTTGTACATTATGTAATGCTGGCCAAGTGTAATTACATATTTAGTTTTGCAACTGAAACTTGCTCGTCATACTCCATTTGTTACATGTTATCTCACCTGCCGTACTTGTTACCTGTCATACTCTTACTTTGATAATTGCTTATTCCTACCGCGAATCTTTCAGATTACATGGCTATGATGGCTTAAGAAGTAAACTCAGTTAAGCCACATATGCAATGCGGTATTAAACGACTCAAATGGGCATCTTCAAGAAAGGAGAGAAAACCAATGTAGCTAACTACAGACCAAACTCATTGCTAACCACTTTTCCAAAAATCACAGAAAAACTAATATATACTAGACTTTTAACTCATTTTGAAAAATTCAAAATTTTATCAAAATTCCAGTATTGTTTTAGAAAAAAATCCTCTACAAATGAGGCAATATATCAGCTCATCACAAATGTCTTGAATGCACTCGACAAAAAGCTACCATCAGTCAAAATTTTTTGTGACCTTACAAAAGCCTTTGACTGTATCAATCACGAGCTGCTTCTTCAAAAACTAAAATTTTATGGTGTAAAAGGAAGAACTAATAACTCATATTTATCAAATAGACAACAACAAGTTTGCATTAGGGAAGACTCAAATATTGTTTATTCAAAACCAGGTAAGATAAGACATGGTGTTCCTCAAGGTTCAATTCTTGGACACCACTTTTACAGAATTTTATGAATGGTTTATAGGAAACAAATTAAACCTTAACACAGAAAAAACCCATTTCTTACAGTTTGCAACAAAAAATAGTAATCAGCCAACGATAAATGTTCATTGCGGCACAGCAGAAATCAATAAAGCCACAGACACCAAATTTTTGGGTTTATATGTTGATTGTCAACTGAATTGGAAAACACATATTGAATACCCTATATCATTCCAAAACTGAGCTCTGCATGTTTCGCTCTGCGTAATGTAGCAGGTTTACTAAAGCCCAGTACACGCGGGCATCTTTCTTGTAAATGAAAGTGAGCATCAAATGTATACAAGAAAGAGAACACTAGCTAGTGTTCTAGCTAGTATCCTACCAAACTGATTGTTTAGTTTACACGGCCAACTTTCTTGTACAATCAGGTGTACACCAATAAAATTTTGGATACATATTTAAGGGTGCATATCGAGTATTGGCGATAAAAGTTAATACTTATTGTACCGGCACCAAAAATAAGCTTTAAAATGTAAAAATGGAATTATTGTCTCTAGTTAATTATATCCAGATGTAAAGTGACATGACGCACAATCAGCAAATATTCCTTTAATAGCATCTTTTGTTCAGCTAAGACACTATTTATTTAAAAATGTTTCGTATTTGTAAGCTATTTTGTTCAATAACATTCACGTGTGTATAAAAATGGTTTGTTTACATTTGACTAGTACAAGAAAGATAGTGAAAAATAGAACCGTCCCTATCCCGCACTAGCTAGTATACAAGTCCTTGTATACTAGTCACTAGTATGCTCGGTGGCCGTTCAAACGATACAAGTTTGCTACAAGTCGAGGTGAACAAGAAGTTCACCTTCTTGTACAAGAAAGATGCCCGTGTGTACTGGGCTTAAACAAAGATTCTGTGTTGACTGTATACTTTGCATATTTTCACTCTATTATGACTTATGGCATCATGTTTTGGGGTAACTCCTCTGACAGAAATAATGTTTTCCGTATGCAGAAGAGAGCTTTAAGAATAATTCACGAGAGAAAACAGACTAAATCCTGTAGACCCCTTTTTAAAAGTTCCAAAATAATGACCTTAGCTTGTGAATATATTTATACTCATGGCTGACATTCATCTCCAAAAATCAGAAGTTGTTCCATACAAATGAACATTTTCATCAACATAACACTAGAAGTAAAAACCTTTTACAAGTGCCTCTTGTCAACTTGACCTTACAACAAAAAGGTCATTCATACACAGCTTGCAAGTTGTTTAACAAACTCCCCAGCCACCTGCAAGACGCACGTTTAGCTAACACAAAAATATTCAAAAAAACACCTTAAAGATTTCTTAATCCTTAATTATTTTTACACAGTCGATGAGTATTTGAGTGGATCTATGACAATGCACATACTTATTTAAGATATTTATTCTGGGATAAGATTCTGTTTCTTCTCTTGCTTTTTTTTTCTTTTGCATGTGGAGACTATGAAGTATGCTGATGTGAGCCCACATGCGAGCCCGAACCAATAAGAAATGTTGAATTTCACTCCTTTAGCGTCTAATTTTAAATGTAAAACCTATGTCATTTATTAATTTGATTGTATATTGTAAATATGACTTGTCCGATATCTTTGGCAAAAATTTTCACAAAAAAAAAAAAAAAAGATCCAAGGATGCAATAAACTAAAGGCCCTGCTACATAGAGACGGTGAGTCGTCGGTCGGTGACCAGTCGTTGCCATTCTGCCATCTGATTAGAGAATGTGACCATGACGTCAGAGTCGTTGTCGTGTTGTTGTAGGGGACGGTGAAGATGGCCAACATTTATCTTTCACCGACATCTCACCGACAATCCACCGACTCGCGATCATCTGATGGCCACTACAGTTTTTTGATTAGCCATATATATGCGTCGCGAAAATTACGAGCCAATTTAAAGTGAAAAGTTTCTATTCGCGTCCACTACGATTTCTATTGACCTTATTTTAAAGTATTTACTGCACCATTTGCAACAAAATTTTGCAAATATAAAAAGAAAACCCACAACTGGCGATTGAGCTGCCATCTGTTATGAATTGCGGGAACTAAACTCACCAGCAAAGCAACGACTCTCAATGTAGCATGCAGCTAGGAAATGAACGACGCCGACCCGACAACAGCACGACAGCGACAATCTCACCGTCTCTATGTAGCAGGGCCTTAAATCTAAATCACAATAACAAATGTACGGCAATTTGGCTTATCACAAAACTATCAATATCTGCCTTGATAAGCTACATATTCTCAAGATCCCCACCTGGAGATATGTTCAAGGAGACTAGAATTAGTGTCCAAACCTGTATTTCTTTGTAATTATTTTATGAGTAATAAAATTACAGCCTAAATTTTAGGTCTATTCGAAATAACTTTGTTTAAATCGAAGAAGTGACTTACTTTGCTGGGATCTAGTTTCTTAACTTTTTTCTTTTGGGTAGCATCAGGCTTCTGATTGACGACGCCTCTTTTTTTAATACCATCAGTCTTCTTTTGGTTTTTCTTTGAGCCTTCGCCGTCGTCGTCAATACTGAGAACAGCAAACCGGGAGGCTACAGCTGTCGCCATCATTTCAGATGAAATTACTTCCAATTATATACTCAGAAAGTCTACGACCTACAAACACGGATGTGCACTACTTTTCTTCGGCTTTAATTAGAACAATCATTAAGAAATCAACACCATTTAAATTCGAATTCCAATTCACTCACGCAAGAACATGAGGGTACTTCAGTCAACTTTCTTTCCTTCTATACACAACCGTAGATGACATAAATGCGAAGATATAAATGACATAGATGTTCTGAAGGCCTAAATAGAACTGTTCACGGCAAAGACCAAACTCTGTTGTAATCTACAGTTCAGTTGTCTTCTGGGTGTGTGAACTGTTTGTTGTGTTTGCTGTGGCTTTTGCTATGCGTGCTTGCTGGTGTATTGTGGGAAATGTAGTGTTTTGCAGTGATTAGTGAATTGTTATTTGTTGCGAAGTGGAAATATCGCAATTACATGGTTTGTATCCGTACATCCATTATTGTTGACTCCTAATAATTATTTTACCACCTTTGCATGCAGTAGGAGTGATATCACATTTTTTTTCAATTACAGTCAGTGACTGGTTTCTACACTAGCTCGTTGTATTGTCTCCATCGTATAGTGTAGTCAAACTTGTTAATTGAATGAATTTTAGGCGTAACAGTGTTTTTCGTTTTAGTTATTAGTGGTGACGTGAGTTCCCGTGCAAGGTTGTGTGTTTGTTATTATTGACAGTTTTGACATTTGTGTCTGCCTCTGGAATGAAGACGACATTGTCAAAGTAACTAACTGGATGTGATGCGAGAAAACTAAATTTATTTATTAAGTGGGGATAAGGTAATGTTCACACATCCTGTAACTGTAAAGAAATATGGCTTAGCGTATTCCTTGTTGACTGATCTATGTACGCACCGAGGGCCGATCTCTCGACTCCGAACGCTGTGAAATTGACGAAATGCTAACCACTAACCACGACCCACGAGATTGCCAGCGACGGATGTGTAATTGTTTATGCTCTAACAACTGGAATACGTCACATTTTCAATGCAGAACATTTGTAACAGTTGATATTAAGGTCCCAGTTGAAATGCAAGAATTCAGAAGAAAACTTTCCAGTTTCTCTTTCTTGACCAATTAATAGATGGGGGTAAGAAATAAACCTGGGATATAGCAATGGTTTGCTTATAAGTAGGTTTACTCTTCAACGTAGTCTTATGTAAACAAACAAGGCCAGCATTATCCCACCGCAAAAGCCGGCAATTTGTTGCTGTCAGAACTATGTTGATGGTTGGATACAATTTAATTCAAATTACAATATACATAACGCAAATCACTTGTTTAATATGTAACACCTGTATGTATACTTTTAAGGTTTGGCGCCCAGGCTGGAATTACATACTTCATCTTTTCACCTGTGTTAATCCACCTTTCATTTAAATAATAGGTCTAAGTCACACCTGCTTTGTGCCTTAAGTGTCATTTCTAGCAAATAGTCTCATCGCCAGTGTCCAATATCATCCCTATTCAAAATAATATCTTTGATTACTTTTCCCAAACTCAAATCAGATTTTAAGGGTGATACTCCGTACAGTAGTCCAAAGATAGGATTAGCCTTCTGGGTCGGCGAGGTCCTTTACTGGGAAGACTTGAACTGATGCCCGTTGTCAGCCTTAACGCGTAACTGTATCTAGAAGCACGCAATCCATGTAGAGTAGAATGCTTGCACCACTGTGGCTGGGAGCTTTGACAGATACTGCCTCCAGCCAGCAGGTGAAGCAATCGACAATAGTTAGGCAGTAGCTGAAGTTTGAGATGATTCCAAAGGTCCCACTAGGTTGAGGTGTACATAGTCGAATCAAGATGATTGTTGAATGAACCAGTTGGTGAGGAGAGGAGACATGGATTATCATCTAGCATTGGCATGGGAAACAGGCACGTGCCCATCATCTGCACTATTTGATTGATAGCCATATGAACGATTGTGTGACCAATTTTACGATGCCTTGATGCCAGGGTGGGCTAGTTGATGAACTGTATCGAAAGCTGTGCAGTGAAACAGGAGTGACAAGTGGCCAAGGAGTCAGCGCCGACACATCACAATACAACTCTAGCTGTGACTCCGGCAGACAAACTTTACTTAGCTATAGGCCAGCACTATATGGCTGCGGAAACAGTTGTAACTGAGCTCTTGGCAAACTTGCAAATAAGCTTCCTACTGTGACAGTGTGTCAGTGACAGTGTTTTTAGAGGCAGGAATGTGTCAGAAGTTCGTGGTGAACTGACTAATAAAGTGAAGGTGTCGGGCACGGCAAGGAGAGCACCTGTCTGGGTTCTGGACGAAGGCATAGATGAGTGGCTTTTGATCAGTTAAAATGTGAAGTCTCCCATATGGGAGAATGGACGACTTGAGGTACCCGCCCACTGACGTCACCACGTCACGTGTCAAAAGAGAGGAAGGGATGAACTGTGGGAAACAAGTGCGCCAGCCGCATGTTTCACTATGCAGTAGGGAAAACAGTGGGTCAGACTTGTGTTTATAGCCGGTAAAACAAAATGGTTCAGTATGCAAAAGTTATTGTTTTACAGAAGTAATAATATTTCACGCATTTCCGCGTGATTATACGTGTTTTAAGCAATGGAAAACGAAGGTTAGGCGGGGCAATCTCCCATAACACTGGTGATGCGCACGTGCTCAAAACACTTCATTGAATGTGATTAACAAACATTTCCCAATGGTTTTAAATTTCTTAAAAAGGATGCAGTCCGAAGTATATTTACTTTTACATCACGACGACTTCTCCGAAAATTGCAGTATAAAAGTGATGAGTCAAATTCATGCGCATTGTTATAAAAGCTGTAGCCTATTGTTTAACGTTTCATGTATTTTGGAACTGTGTTTTAAAATGTGTATTTTACTAATAAATTAATAGGCTACATGATGACTTTCTTAAAGTTACCCGGATTCTTAGTTCAGATGTAGGAAAAAGTTATTCTCAAATAAGATTTCACTTCTTGAACACTTTAACTACAGGCTTTAAATGCAAGCTTAAACAGTTGTTATAGGCCTACGTGCATAGCATCCTTTCATAAATCTATGCTTATGTGATACTTGTCTTACATGTAGACGAAATTAACTAATCAGTAATCTTTAAATAATATTACATTCGATGTATTCAACGATATTGTATGGCTGACACTGTGTTCAAAATGCAGCATAAAAATTATTTAATTGCAATGATGTATATAACAGAAAAATTGTCTGGTCTATTAACAAGTAAATTATTTATGATACAATTCGTACAGTGTAGTGAATTTTTAGCATTTAGGCCTATTCTAATCATAATGCAGTTTTATTATAAATACTGGTTAAAATGCTGTGTAAATATTTAAAAAAAAATTATTTGTTTTTAGGGAACACCATAATTTATGCCCTAGTATAATTTATTTTATTTTAT
>PNEQ01001691.1:18318-38267 GCA_003012365.1 Medauroidea extradentata | reverse complement strand
GAAGGGCGTGTAGGAGAGAACCGAAGAGCACTAGCTTCCGTGGGGAGAGTCGTTGATGCAGGTGACGACGCCTCGGAAAGCGGCTCTTGGTTGGCGAAGCTTGGACAGCTGGCGTAGAAGGCTTTCACGGTCGTGATGGGCGCTTCTGGAAGGGATCCGGCGGTCGCTGGTCTTCCAAGCTTGGAGCTGTAGGTTGGTTGCAGCTGAACTGCTACCGAGTGGCGAGTGATCGCGACTGACTTCGGTGGCTCGTGCTCCCTCTTTTATACCCTTCTCGGGTCGGTCTGTGGTGATTGGCCGGCCGCTCGCCTAATGAAGAGACGGCTCGGGCGCGGTCCTTCCCTCCTCTGTGGTCTCTGTGCTGCGGGTGGCGTTTCTACAGGCGGCAAAGCATCTTGTAGGAAAAATACGTTAAATTATCCTTGCCCAGGGTTTTTGTGAACGAAGGATAACTAAGGATGGGTTAGGTAGACTTTATATTAAATATTTGGAGTCAGGTTAGAGTGCACTGACGTGTGCGGGAGTAATAAGGGTAGAAAGGAATAACAATGGGTGCGGGAATATGGAACGGGCAGGATGAGGCGGCGGCTTCACAGCTCAAGACGCTGCGAGCATGCGTCAAGGTACAATAAATTTCATAGTGTATAATTATTTATTATTACTGAAAATCTATTATTATATATTACAATAGACTTATTGAATAAATCAAGAAAAAATATATAACTGCTCAGATAAATGAAACCTTAACAGAGGATATACTGCATATAATGTAGGATAACACAAACCAAACAAATTTACTTCAAAAATACAGTACGTTAAGGCTTTGATTTATGTCCTACAGTGTCATGTCATTTCAGATTAACATTGCTAATGTTAGAGAATCCTTTTTTCAATTTAAATAGTCGCAGATTCAGAATGACGTGGATAATCCATTCTTACACAATATTGGTAATCCATTCTTGCATGCCAAAATTGACATGTTTAAGTTCCAAGAAGGTTTTGTTAATTTTTTTTGACAGCATGTTGAGCCCAAAGGTAATCCAAAAGCCAGTTAAACGATGCACGTATAATCAGGAGCTTACTGTATATTTTTAGTTAAATATTGCAGTTGTAGTTTAATGTACAAAATCCATAGGTTTAGATAAGTATGTCGAAAAGCTGGTAAGAAATTGGGACTTGTTTCATACGCTGTCATTTCACTGTTCATCTATGATAAACTCAAACGATGTTGTGGCAACTGCACTGCCGGCTGACTGACTACTGTTTCGCTGTACTTGATAGAGTGCTTTTCAAATTATAATTTACTTGAAAAATCCCAGCCACTACGTCCAGAAAACTATAAAAGTTAATGTTATGTCATCTGCATATATAATTTTAACAGGAGATGGTTAGGAATTATTTTACTGTCCATTAACAGTATTACTAACAAGATCACACAGTTAAAATTAAATCACATTTGTACATCTTTATACCACATTTAACACCAACAGAGTGTAAAATTCCAGTCGGGGTAACGACTTCTCTCAACTCTTATGACTTTCACAATACTAATACTGTAAGCAATTTGACCTCCCAAGCAATTTCTACCAACTAGGGAGATGTGGGTTAACCAGGGAAGGGATGTCACAGGTCAAGTAGATGTCTCACAAGTACTTGTATTCCCGTTTTGTTAAGAACTCTTCGCATCTTGCACAAGTCTCCTCCTCCCTCCTGTCTTACTGTCTAGTTCAAAGAACCACCCAGAACCAGCAGTGACAATGAGAAATGGTTGTTATACACACACACCACACACACACATTTTCATAATTTAAATCACAGAAAACCTTGATTAGAATTCAGAAATTACAGTATACATTAAAAGTAAATTAAATGTGCTATTGTCACTTGTTTGTATGTATAAATTAAGTAGACTCTGGGGCCACATAATCCTGCTAATTACCACATGAACATCAACCATCACTAGGCCACCACTGCCGGTCTTTCCTCACAATGTGCCTACAATGTATCCTATGTAAGTTTGGCAGCTTGCTATTTTTTTTGGAACTGCACATGCAGCAACAATTTCAGGCTTGTGAGAATCATCAGTGGTCAGCCTGTCAACTGTAGTTTTTTGTAAGGAAAGTAAGTTAATAATCACACAGTGCACCCTGGGCCACCCACAGGAACAGTCAAATTGCTCCAGGCCCCCAAAACGAAAATTTTAAGTCTTTTATGTTAATATATTATAAGAGCTCATTCCCCCACCCAAAATCATTTTGCCCCACGCCACTACAATTTCCTGGGCGGCCCTGGCTCACACTAAACTTTGGCTGCCCTAATGGACACAAAAGTGTTTCTAATCTCAGTCGATGTGGTAACAAACGGCCTAACTGTTTCCCAACAGTAAAATGTTTTAGAATGTTTGCCCTCTCCGAGACACCTTCTCTTTCTGATAAATTCTGATAAATAGAATACTTCTGTACATTTTTAGTACGTACTATGTCTAAAATTTCAGGATTTTTTCATTTCTGCAAACTTGAACAGTCATTCAAGCACCACACTAGTATTTCACAGCGGTAATTACTCAGGCTAAAATGTTGAACAACCAGTAAATATGGGAGGGCAGTTATATAGTTGACACTGTAATGAGGCAAAAGATAGAATACGACCAGGGCTGGGAATCCCTAACCTGCTTCAAGCAAGATAAGTGCCACATTAGTAGGCGGTACATTATCATACCATGTTTGACTTAAGCTTTACAGGAAGCTACGTAATTTTGTAATCCAAGATTTCCAACAAAGCTAATCATGGTGCTTTCCAGTATATTAACAATGGATTTCAATATAGTGGAAATGTCATTCAGAAACTTCAGGCCTCAATGAATTAAATGTGTAATAAGATACCTACCCATGAAATTCATTTTTTCAATCAATTATTTAAACATTAATCATTATGTTTTAAAATGGATAAACATCAATTTTCAACATAATTACTATAGAAAATGCATTTTTATTACAATATGGCAATTAGTTACCCAGTTAACAGCACTACCTAAATAACAATGAATGGCATATTGGCTATTGATTAAAGATTCATATACAGATTTAACGTCAAATTTGTCTAGAGACTAAAGACAGAATGCATTTATTTATAAATTACCATTGGCAACCTTAAGCCAGCTACTATGGATGCAACATATGGGCGAGAATGTTGCCCACCTGCTTAAAAAATAATTTAAACAACTCACAAAAGTTTATTTGGTCACTAAATTTTTCGTGTATCTTGTTCTGTCTCTCTACCTCATTTTATCTTCCTCCACCCAATTTTTGCAGAAAGTTCATCACAGTTGAATGACTTATAGAATCACATTGAAGATGAACAAACAATAATTTTTTTTTACGAATTAAGCTAGCAGTCTGCCTGCAGCATTGTGCCCACCGTACATATAGCTGCAATGTGAAAAACTGTCCTCTATCCCTGCCAATCTTAACAATGGTCCCGGGCCTTATTTATAGTAATAGCAAAACAGACCTTGAATATGAGAGAGTATTTGGATGATATGAGTAGCATACATGGTGTGATATGTTTACACCTAGCGCGATTATTTACGACAGTGCCACCAATATATAACATCTAAAGTTAATTAAAAATAAATGAAATATTCAGTCACTGGGCACATAGAGGTTGTACAACCATACGTAACGGTATAATTTAAGAATGTTAACTTCCCTATAAATTACTTCTCTAGTTCTGTACTTGCATTTTTTTGGACCGTCTATTTTGAGAGGTTTACAAAGACTACTTCCCCCCCCTGCCCCCTCCCAAGGGTATTTGAAAGTTATTTTCTCATAATAAAAACTGAGTTAATAATTTTTCGTATTTACGTAAGCATAATTCTGAAGCAAGAATAATTTCAATACCTCAACTGGTTGGGCAGACATCATGGGGTGAATGAAAACCTTTTTAATGATCGAACAATGCAAAATTTTACCATCACATGTTAAAAATTGGTTTAAGTTATAAGTATCTAATTGAGACGAAAATTACGGTGACAACCCATTGAGTTAAAGTGTAATCAAAGGTTCATTTAAAAACCTTATTTACTCGTTCACAGCCGTAAGAGTTCGGATTTATAAAATTTCAGAAATCTGTTAACAGGCATTATGTACTCATTATCATAAAATAAAAAGCAACTCTTTATCTCGACTGGTTCAATAGCACTCGTGGATTTATCTGCAACACACGTTTTGTCTTTTCACTCCCTCAGGCTTCAAATTTCAAAAATAACTGTATAAGCAATTAAGGCTACTGTATGGGTGTCAAATTTAAGTGAAAACCGTGACGATAGCCCGTTGATTTTTAAATATATACACGATTAATTGAAAACACCATTCGGTTTCATAACTTTTCACCCCCTTAGACATAAAATTACGAAAAATCAATAATCTAAATATCAAGTATTTAAGTAAGCATTAATCTTAAGGAAAATTTGTGTCAGTACCTAAAAATACACTTCAGTGAGATCGATATACACTGATCACGAATCAAAAACATATTTTACCTCTTTTTAACACCTTTGGAGTCAAATTTGGAAAATATCCTGAAATATATTTTTGGTCATTATGTAAACATCATTATTAAGCAAACAGCAAATAGATATCTCTACTGGTTTGATAGTTATGAAAGAATCGAAAGCGTATTTCACGTCTTTTCACCTCCTCAATTAAAGACTTTAGAAATATCTTGAAGTTCTGTGTTATATATTTGTGTATGTATCTGATTTATGTAAAAATCACGACAATAGCTTATCAGTAGTAGGCCTACAGATTAATTAATGAAAAAAACATTCCCACCCTTTTTACTCTTTGGGAGTCGAATTTCGAAAAACCTAAAAACTAATTTTTTGGATATTCACATCTGCATTACTTTGAAGTAAAAAGCAACCTTTTACTTTAAGGGTTAGGTAGATATCAATAATTAATTGAAAACACATCTTGGGTCTTTTCACCCCCTTAAAGGCTGAATTTCTGAATTGGCTAATAAACTTTTTTATGATTGACCCATTGAAGTGAAAGTCATGACGATAGGCCGTCGGTTTCAAGCTATGCAAACAAATCTTATAAAACACATTTCACCCCTTTTAACCCCCTTAGGGGACGAATTTCGAAAAATCCCTTCTTAGTGCTAGCCTACGACCTAAAGGGAACAGACATATACAGGATGTACCTATCAGTACAGTGGTTACAAACTTTCAGAAGAGATAGAGTACATAGACCCAGACTATGGGAAATGACATAGCAATTCATGGCTGGAAACGCTTTCCTGCTATCCAAAACACAAGAAAGGACACGAACAAGAGGAGAAAACATGTTTATTAATCCTAATTCTGCAAAAATGCTGGGAAGTCTTTGGCTAGTGATGACAATAGATGTCTTTTTATGTTCTTTTTTTACCTCGGGTGCAAAAAGAAGGATGTTATGAGTTTAACATGTGTGTGGCATCGTAGCTCCTAAACGAATTAACCGATTTTGATGCAGTTTTTTTTTGTTTGAAAGCTGACTTGATCGATAGTATTCTTAGATATGATTCAAGGAAATTTTCAACCATTTAAGGATCATCAGCTCTTTCCTAGATTTTTTTTAGTGAATGTGAGCAATCTACTGGACTGATCAATTTGAAATTTAGTATCCTGTGAGTCAGGGGTTTTTTAATTTTAAATTAAGTCTTAACATGTTTCTTGCTGTATCTACAATAATAAACATGTTTTCTCCTCTTGTTTGTGTCCTTTCTTGTGTTTTGCGTCGTCACTACCACGCCAGGAAATTGTTTCCGGCTATGCATTGCTATGCGATTTCCCATTGTCTTTGTGTATGTACTCTATCTCTCCCGAAACTTTGTAACCACTGTACTGATACACCTTGTAGAGATTATAGGATGTCTTTTTTAAATTTACATTTTTATTTACTTTCTTAGCAGTTGGAATTACATGTATCAAATGTAATTACTTCAAAAGTGGTTTAACACTGAATGGTGAAATACCTTTATTCGTAAGAACTGAAATAGCAGCACACGTGTAACAAAAAAATGGCAACCTCCCAGACAAATACCTCGAATTCTTTGTTAAAGTAAACACTCTGACTAAGTCCACACGAATAACCTCTTGTGAACCTGTGTTTAAGATTGTAGCGTTGTTTTGACTATTTTTGCAAACATACGTAAGACTACAAATTGGTCTCCTTGCGACAAAACTAAATGTGACGTTTTGGATACTACAACCTGTCTCCGTCTTCAGGCACAAACACAGTCCGACAGCAGACTACGTATGGGCACTGGAAAATCAGGGGTTTATACACTACGTACCCTCTCTTCTGTCCTAGCCAATACAAAAAAGCCATACCCTGACTGGCTGCGCAGGTAAGTCTACTGTTATTGGCTAATGCTTTCCTGTTATGAAAGTTGTGGCTTAATTAGTTTCATGCTGAAAATTTACTTATTTTTTAAATTATTGGTACACAATTGTTTTTCAATTCTATGCTTTGATGGTTAAATACATTTCTGTTACTAACTATGATTGCATATTCTTTGATTTTTCTTTTAATTTTGTTTGTTTCTTGTGTCAGTGGAGAAGCATTTTCCCAAAGTAATCTGTCGCTATTGTACCAGGCACGTTCTGTTAGTTTAGATTTTTTAACTTCACCCTTCTTTACACTATTTTTTTGTTCTTTTATGCCAGTAAAAAGCGGTCTGCCTGTCTCTCCAATGTATACTCTACCATATTCACAGGGGATCTGATGTATACAGTTCTGAGTTTGTGACTTGTCTGACTGTGGTTTTAACTTTTGTAACAATGTGTTTTATGGAATTGTCTGATATAAAAAAATCTGTTTGGAATCCATATTTACTACCCAATCATATTATTCTTTCCGAGAGGCCACAAACATGTGCGATAACCAGAGCTCCCGCAGGTTTTTAGGTTGTTTGTTCATTAGGCCTACCTCTGTAATGTTTGGTTTAAGATTACGTATCATGATATCGACAGGATAACTATTTGCCAGCAGTTCATTTTTTAAGTGCACATGTTCGTCTGCTACTGCTCGTTTGAACGTGCAGATTTCTTCAGCTCGGATAGCTAAAGCGCGGATAATGCCAGTCTTTGTGCTTGCAGAATGGTTGACTTGAAACGGAGGTATTGACCAGTATGTAATGTTTTTCTGTATACTTTCGTGGAAATTGTTTGTTTCTCTTTCATTGCAAGAACATATAGAAATGGAATGCTGCTGTTGGTTTCTGTTTAGTAAGTAAATTGGATTGATGGCCCTACAGAGTTGAGGAAATTAGTGAATTCGTCAAGTTACTCGGGACCAAGTTAACAAACCAAAATAGTGTCATTAACATAGCACAGCCAGACTTTAGGTGGTGTGCAGGTTTCATTCAGCACTTCTTGCTCAAATCTTTCCATGAAAATGTTAACCACGAAAGGTGAAAGTGAAGACCCCATAGCCAAGCCATCAGTTTGCTTATAAAATTTGTCATTGAACTGGAAGTATGTTGTGTTGGCACAGAGTGTGATGAGTTCCACGATGGTCGTAATGGGTATTTCTGTTCTCTGTTTGAGGGTACTATCATTTTCCCGCTTGGTCATAATTACAAGAGTTTCTACTACACACACATTAGTGAACAGAGTGGAATTACGGATGTGTTCGACAGTTGCATGTGGATTCTCTATCCCCCACACATGTGTGTTGTTTCGGTTGACTTTTCCCTAAGGATGAAATGTGGCTTCTTTACTGAATACTAATTTGATTGTAAAGTAGTAATTTTGAGTACTGGCCACATTTCTAAAGTCAGACTGTGTAAGTGCCATTTTTGTTCTTCACACACTTTGCAGAATTATTTGTGAATAATTTTTTGAACTCTTTTCAGAAGACTGCTCATCAAATTTATTGCTCTTAATTTTTTTGACATGATTAAATACTCTGATTCAGACCATTTTTGAAGGATTATACCCAAATTGTAAGTTACATTGGATAGTTTAGTCAGCCATTCAATTTTGTTTTTCATCTGTAGTACCTTTGGTTCTATGTTCCAAGGACTGGGCTATTTTTGCCATTTATACGGCCTGACTTCTTTCGATGGACGGCTTCAATAGAATGAGATGACGACGAACTTTCCCGACGTGTCCGCCAAGGGCATGACGTGCTGCATCCATTCTGCTCTCTTCACCTCTCCCTAACCCAACTCCTTCCCCTACATACGTGTGGCTACGCGTTTCGTCGCCTCTTCACCGAGTGTGCGTGCAAGGTGAAGACAGCCTGCTGTGAGAGGTTAAACAGTTCAGACCAGTGGCGGTGTGCCGGTGTCGTCCAGATGAGGTTATAAGCCACGAAGGTTCATGGTGATAAATGTATGGCGAGTCCACTGCGTTGTTTTACAGTAATGTTGTTGCCTTGCACTTTCACATGTTGGCTGTCTGGAATGTTGCGGCGATGTGCATGAATCCAGAGTTTATGGGGTCAATGTGCTTATGATTATGACATACCTTCGTGTTCCTGTAACTTCAACTTACATGGGCAAGGCTATTAGAATGCATACTAGGCGAGGAGATTTGCCTCCCAATTTAATAGAAAGTTTGCACTCTGATCCGTATTTGGAGAAAATTAATTGAGTGCATTGCTGCCAAGTTACAAAACCGAATATTGAGACATTGCCTTGGAAATTGTGGGCGTTCATAGACATTAATGGACACTAGTATCTGAAATGTTACTGTAAAATTGGAAATGGAAATAATTGTTCCTTAGATGTGTTTAATGTGTATTGAAAGAAGTTTTTATGATACGTTGTTCTATATAAAGATTGTAGGCAAAGTGCGCACTGTCGCAGGACTTAACACCGCACTTTCCTTTGTATTTTGGAAACATCCCCTTGTCCCTGTTTTGTGAGAGTGTTAAAAGTTTAATAGGTGGTTGTGCCTTTCGTGTAATCTGGTGAATTGGATTGTGTCCATTTCACATCAAACAACTTTAGGAACTCAGAACGCATCCTATCTGCACTGGCTGCTTTTATGATTTATACCAATTATAGCTGGTCCCAATACCTTTTTTTCTGATTTTATCGTACTCATAACAAATGGAGCAGATTCTTTCTTTTGACACATTCTCATTTTACCTACAGTTATGAAAGATACTTATCAATTTACTTTACTGACGGTTACGTAAACATAAAAGTTTTTGTAATTTTTCTCTTGATTACTTCAGTATAATATATTATTTCTAATTATGGGATTTATTTAACTACAGGATAAATATAATACAGACTTGTGCAATAGTTTACAACGTGAACAAACAGATATTGTAATACTCCAATGATTATTTCTTTATTCGATAATGACGATAACAATAATAATGATAATAATAATAAATTTACTTGCAAATGGGCAACAGTTTGGAGACAAACTGTAACCTCACCTACCAATCCACTCCTAAACATTCCAGCCCCCTCACTGTCACCAACTCTTTCAAAAGTAAATTTCTTTCCCACATTGACCTCCTAAGCATTGACTGCCTTGCCTGCTCTGTTCATCCCCTTAATTTTCTAACTGTTATTCCTTCTTCATCTATAGCCTGCCTTAAGTAACAGGCAGCCTAACTTACCCCATCGTCCCTTTCCATTCACCACCTTGTATATCCTTATCAGCCTTTCTACTCTTATTTTATTCTACGAGTTTCACCCCTGTTCCTTCCCATCTGTTTATGTTTGTACTCCTCTCTCGTAAACCTAACAATTTTTTGTTTTATTCGCATTTATTTTTATTTTGTTCGCTCCCGTCCACAATTGTATCCTATCAACGTTATTCTGCAACTTGTTCTCTCCACCCACCTCTGTATATAAAACACAAGTCATTGGCAAACTACCTCATTTTGCCACTCACCCAAACACCCATGTAATTTGCCATTATTATAAACAACAAGGACCCCAGCACGCTTCCCTGTGGCAAACAGGATATAAACTCTACCTCTTCCGATAAGAAATTTTCCCCTTTTACCATCTGTCCCCCCCCCCCCCATGAGTAAGTCTCCAATCCATCTCATCATTAACTTTCAGCATTAACATCCCTTTCGGTACCTTACTGAATGCTTTCTCAAAGTCAACGAAGCCACCACCCCACCTGCTTCCCCCTGCATCAAATCCTCTTTTTTGGTTGTGTTTGCATGTGATTGGAAAAAAAATCCCTTGTTATTTACTTTATAAAACTACAAACAAACACAAACATGTGTGTAAAATACTTAATGGTCTAAATTACCTATCCTCCTCTTAACTCAGAACACAACACAAATGGATTTAGTTACTTGGACATACTCCATTGCAAATGACTGTCAAAGGAAAACTAAAGATAATAGAAAAAAAAAAATAAGCAGAGTATGCTTTAGTTAACAGGATACATACACAATATAAAATTCCAAAAAACCTTGTTATACTGCAGTGGCTGATTTAAGGGGAGGGGGGCAACCCCCCCTCCCTAAGAACCTGTTCTGTGTTTTTTAGTGTAGCAAATTGTTAAAATATATACACAATAAACATTACATTTATACAAATAAATATTTGTAAATAATTCAATCATGCACATGGACTCACAAATGCCTTAATATAAACACTCATATAATACGCACACCTTATGCAAACACAACTGCAAAATTCAATATTGTTAAACAACTTTTTCTCCTCTTTCAAGTTCTGTTTTACGTAAGTAAGTATCGTTCTTGCTCAAGAAGCGCTGTGTGCTGTGTTGGCGGGAGAATATATTTCCTGTTTTTTCTCTAGTGTGATGTCCCTTTAGACCCTTTATCAGCAAGAGAGAAAGTGTGTTAGGTCAAAAAGAGAATAGTCAGAGGATGCCCTGTCATAAATAACGACTCATAGTCGTGGGTCAGGGGGGGAGTACGAACTACACCATGTCCTCGCACACTCTCAGTCACTAGTGTGCAGTGAACAAGTGACTGTTTTAACTATATTTATTATGAAGTGTTTTTACATTATGTTTTAATGTTGAATATTAACTAGGAAGACAGAGAAAATAACTTGTTTACATATTTTTAGTAAACTGCAGAAACTGTGACACATTTTAGTTTTTATTAGGTTCTTTATACCGTGAAAGCAGTTTCAGGTTGTTTGCGAAAGTGTGAAAAATGTGAAGTGTGAAAAATTCTAAAATTTAGTTTGTACAAAACAGCGTTAGTTTATTAGTTAGTATTATAGTATTATGTTACTAGTGACTATATTATCCTCTCAAGAACAATATTTTAATGTGCATAACTATTCGTAAAAGCATGTCAAAGTCAAAATATTGACTTTATGGGAACATCTCTGCAAAGCCTTAATGAATAACTGTAGTTAAATAATTAACACTGAAATTAAATTAATGTCGTGGGCTGTATGCTTACAGTTATAAAAACACAAAACAACAAATATTTGTATTACAGGACATCTAAAGAAAAGGATTTATACTAGCCTTTCAGAAATTATTTTAAAATACAATTTATTATTCTTGTGTACATAAATCTGAGTGAATAGCCATTGGCTCGTGATATCTAATTTCAGTACAAATTGATTAGTTTCAACAAATCTGTTTGTTTTCGGTGGGTGTATATTCCCATGACATGAGGCTTTTGAATGAGAAGAGACTATGATCAGCACTTAATAGCTAGGTATTTTGTGCTTGTGATGGGTGACATGATTCGAGTATGCCGCAGCACCGGAATGAAGGGGTGGGGTAACCGGAAGATCCCTGAGAAAATCAGTCGACCAGCAGAACCAAATGTAATGTCACATTTACCAGGTCACGCCTATATTTTGTGAGATCTGGTAGGTTATAAAATCCAATGTGGTTTTTAAGAACTGCATCACAGAATTCAGTGTATCTGTAATATGTAATAAACATTTCTAGTTTATAGAATCTAAAATGTTCTGTGCAAACTTAGTATGTTATTCACTAAATTTATATTAGAGTATGTTTTTCAAGAGCTAACACAGTAAAAAAAATTTTAGTCAAAGCAGAATCTTAAAAATTTATTTATTTTCGACGACCTAAAGTTCGGTGGTTTAAAGTGTGTGGAGTAATAAGAAGACGGCACATTCAGTTTAAACCAGATATCAAGCTCTCACTGAGTGTCTTCCCATAGCATGATCATTATTATGGGAGGTTTATCAATTTTGCACTTGATTATACGCTCACTAGTCTCAGCAATACATAGTTAAAATTCGTCGAAGGTTACCATGGCATTAGCTGTCTACCACCCTAACTTGTCGCGCTTTGCCAAACATCTAAATAACCGGTCCAAATACCGCAACTCATAAGCGTACTGACGCATAAATTGAAAACGCCGGGCCGTATCATCCCGGTCCGTTAATCACTTGGTTCAACACTGTCTCTCTAGTGGCGTCCGGCACCTGAACTTATGCCCTGCGGCAGCACCCTTGCCCACTGTTACCTGCGTCTCAATGCCGTTTTCCACAGCTTGAAAATGCCTGTCCCAAAATCTGTCAACAACCTAGCCATGCTCTTGTTTAGTGCCAACCCCCTGTCGCTTGCCCCGCAGGCTTTGGTTCAATTGAGCCAATCAGGAGATAGCTTCTGAAAGGTGGTCCCGCCCCTCGAGGCCAGTAACTTCCTGCCATTGCCGTATTTATTACATAATTATTTAATTTCATTCCGCTTCACTTTGACAAATACCCTACATGTTTTTCTTAATTCCTAAAATTCCTCATACTTAACTTTTGTATCTTAAACACTATACGCTGGCTTTCGTCCCCTTTTGTCCAGCAGCTAAGGTGGGTTGGGGTATTATGAACATTAGTGTGGTCAAGAAGGCCCAAACGCTTGCACCCTCTGTTTCCACAAAGACAAAGTATATACATTTCTGGTTCTCCTAAATAAAACTCTGTACATAAAGAATATCGGCATCCTGACACGATGACGAGAAGAAAGTATCGTCGCATAACATGTCTATTATTATATACCTATGTAATTTATTACAATTGCTTATAATTGATGGCTATTACCCATATTAATCGGGATGGTAACCACATGGCACGTCAGAATATTTTTATGTCAGAACAAAGATTTTCCCTTTAAAAGCATAATTTATCGTAAAAATATTACCCTTTCTGAAAGCAGTATATTCAAATTATTGGCATGGAAACTCCTGAAATAGCATCATTTTGCATCTACAAATCCACATTTTTCCAGGGGAGGACCCTCAATGTCTGTTACCATATTCCCTTTTCAATTATTTATTTTCTGTCACATTGAAAATGGTTTTGTCCAGTTACAATTTCAGCAAGTTGGATATCCTTGTGCATCCCAGTCTCAGAGGTACAAGTCATAAATTAATTCCCCATGGTCCTGGATTACTTTTCAGTTCTTCGAGACAGGTGTTCCAGACATAAATCTGCACTTGATTAATCAACTTCTGAAAAATCAAGGAAAGATTTTTCAAAGGCAACAAAAAATAACGGAGAAAATGCAAGGTTCTGATGAATATATACTTTTAAAGGGTCTTCAGAATGCCTTTGGCTTTGTTGCTGTCACTGTATTTTCCACAGCCTACATTTTCAAGGTGAATCACAAGAGATTTCCAGTCTTGAATGACAACTGTGATGGTACCCACTTTACTGGCTAGCCAATGTACTGTAGACTATACAATTTCAGTAGTTTTGTTGACAAAACTTCTGCTGTTTGTGACAATTCCATTTGTTTTTTGCTTGACCTGTTATAGAATTTATAAACAGAAACTAGGCACTGGTCAATTTCATCAATATATAATAATAATTTAAGTGACTTCAATATACTTAACTGAAGCTTGTGTGCAAAACAATGAATAGTTATGGCATGATTTGCAATATAAACAATTTTTTTTTCAGCCATCCCATTGGCACTCCCTAACATAGAGGGTGCTCCATCAGTAGCTAGGCAAACTAAACAATAGTTATTTCTCCAATCCAAGTTCACATTGTGGAGATATTTGTCTATGCTGTCTAGATAGCCTGAAGCAGTGCTATGTGCTAAGGGAGACATTACTAAATATGACTCCTTGACACCACTGGCATTTATGTACCTAACATAAATAACATATTCCTCCACATCAGACCTATCTGTGAAGCCATATAATAAAATAAAAACAAATTCTGATGCTGTTATGTCGGCCATAACATCTTCCTTCACACATTGTGCAATGTAATGAACAAACTCCTTACACTGTTTATTGTTACTATAGTCTTCCAATACTTCCACATTAAGTTTAACAACAAGCTCTGCAAGTCCTCTGATATCTGTAAAGGGTTTATTGTTTTTGGTAATATAATAACTTATATCAAACTACACTTCCAAATTAGAAAACAATTTTTTGTCCATTTTTTTAGACATTTTGCCATTGAAGATTTTTCTGGGCATCCTTGAACATTTGACGCTTCTATACACCACTTATGTGAGGCTGATAAGTTGTGAAACTTGAAAGTCTCGTGATGAAATGGTTCTCTGAACCCATTTACAACTCGTGATAATAAATCGCACAATCCTTTGAACTGTGGACTAGATAGTTGTGGGGCTTCCGCTGATGTACAGTTGTCATTGTTTTCCAATCTTGTGGCATTAGGTTGTTTTTTTAAAAAAACTCAACAGACTCTTTCGTTCCATTTCTTCATCCCTCGCACATAAACCAACAAGATATAAATGCAACATACGCACCAAACGTTAACTTACTAGCTAATTTCAGCAACACAAATTATCTCACAATCGCCCTAAAACCACTTGAGCCATGCTTTTATGTAGTTGAAAACATATTTTTATTGATCTGAATTCTAAGTCTGCACACATTTGTAAATATTATGGTTATGTACCACAGAATTGAATTGTAGCTATCAACATGTTTGCAAGTACCAGAATTTTGCGCGAACAAGTTAAGTTCACCAAACGTACAACATCAATAGAGTGCAAATAACGCAACAACTTTTGTGTGCTTTCGAATTTGTTCGCGATAGATACGTGTATAGCATGAATTTAATAAAATGAAAGTTTATACTATCAAAGCATAGTTTAATTATAACAATTTATTTTAATTGTTTCACAAGAATACCTATTTTTTTTTTCATTTATCACACTATACACGTAAATATTTTTTATTTTGAACCAAGGTTGAGTTTGAATATTTGAATAGAATCATCCAAAAGGCATGATGATTATGAACGCGAGCATATCGAAGAACACAAGATCATGCTCCATATTCCATAGAATTAACATGAGTAAAGTTTTGTGCACGCTTTATCACATATCTATGATGTTTATATTTATTTGTCAGCTATTCCCATCGAAGCGATAATTCTTTAAATTCTAGATTAATTTATAATGTTTATTGTGGTATTATATTCAATATTCGCATAAATACAGCACATACTTCACCGGTAAAGTTTGAACATCATTCACAGTAGTTGCCATATGAGAACCATAAATTTTAATGATCTTTGGTGACAAGTTTGTTTACAATATAGGCATACGGGTAGGTCTTGTGGTTTTTCCCCACTCGTCAATTGCAATTTTTCACTCGTCAAGGACGAGCAGACAAGCGGATTTTTCAAGCCCTGACAATGAAGCAAACATTAGAACCGAGTCTGTACCCAAGCCCTGGTAGAATATGTTCTTTGTATGTACTACATCTGTGTTTGCACTTGTAAGCATATCTGTATTTTTTTATTTTTTGTAGGGCTACCTTGCCATAATACCTATGTATTGTATGTAAGTCTATAAGTAGCCTACACATATTTTGTGTACCGTACATGTATTATACTTGTACTCATACCCAAACT
The DNA here is from genome assembly GCA_003012365.1 of Medauroidea extradentata. Classification (NCBI taxonomy): domain Eukaryota; kingdom Metazoa; phylum Arthropoda; class Insecta; order Phasmatodea; family Phasmatidae; genus Medauroidea; species Medauroidea extradentata. The sequence goes on along the minus strand of PNEQ01001691.1, from coordinate 22,433 downwards.
TCTCAAATATTTCTTTCAGACCTAAATTACTGTTTAAATTGGATTAACTCAGCTATCTTAAAATTCATTTTAATTGAAGTTAATTCCCTTATTGCCTTAAATGTTTGGTAAAAATGTTATATTCACTTGTTTGACTTTTATTTTGGTGTACTTGGATCCAAGGTCGTAGAAGAACAGGTCTGGAACCTCGCCTGGATATTTGACCCCCTTGTTGTTTGGCTGTAGTTCACCAAGTTACCGAGAATATTGTGTTTTATTGGCGCTGATGTTACGGCGGTCGGACTAAACTCCACCCACTTCCTTTCCGCTAAGATAAACAATTTATCAAAACGTATTTTTTATCACTTTATGGAATAATTTCTTCGCTCACAATTTTAAGAAAAGGCTCCATCAATCTTAATTTACTTTATAAATTAAACAATGGAAAAAAGTGGACGTAGTTTGAGTCCGACCGCCCGAAAAACAGTGCCAAAAAGTACGACATTCTCGGTAACTTGAACTAAAGCCAAACAACAAGGGGGTCAAGCAAAATACATTGTTAGATAGGTGAGTGCCCAGACCTGTTTTTCTACGACCGTGCTTGGATCTTAGTTTTTTTGTAAATAATTGAAAATTATTGTTGAATTGCAAAAGAAGGCAGATGTTGCTGCCAGATCTATTATGTAACTGACCCTCTAGCAAGTCCTGGCTCTTTGGGACTTGTGGGAAATGGTTAAATAAACTTCCAGGCCTGTTTCTAATTGATGTCATAAAACCTTTAAGTTAAACAACTTATTTTAATTTTGTACCCAAATGTTACTGAAACTGGAAGGTTGGTACATAGTACAAGGCATTTGATTTAATTTACAACTGTTTTTAGTTTGTTCAGAGAATCATTAACTATTCATGCAAATGTTACAGTTTGAATGTATCTTCACGTGTGTAATGCCATGTGTAATGAAAATACGTAGATTAAACTAAAAAATAACTAAATAATCTAAAAATCAATTACTTTTATACATGAAATTAGTAGGTATACAGTTGTAAGGAAGCATTTACACGTAATAATGTTTGGGTGAATATTATTATTTGATCATAAAGCATAGGTATGTTTACATAATGACACTACACGTTACAAGCAATGTCGGGTAAGACAGCGGGAGTTTCTGAGAAAAGAGTTTACAGGAACATAAAATTAGGCCTAAGTGTTAATGATAACTTCACAATGTAACTTTATTAGTTTGATGTATTGTGATTATTTAAGTACTTGTTCATGTATGTAATAAGAAATGAAAGAATGAAAGACAACGTTAACAGTCGCCAACAATGGTTTTGTTAGGTTGGTAGTACTTTTCGATTCGCTAATAAGTGATCTGGATTGCTGAAAACTGTAGTATTGGAACGTGAAATAATATCAACCAAAGTTGTTAAGTGTTGATGGAAATTAAGTGTTTGGTTGTTTGAACAGTTATCGTATTGAGTTTTATAGAATTACTCATACGGTGCAGATTGTGCAACTAAACATTACTATGTGGGACATCTCATTATACAGTAGTGCTTCTAGAGAGGAATGAAATGGATGGATATGGCTGTTGCAAGGTAAGTCATTGAGGTCAAATAATATTTTATTAAATATAATTGTGATAATGGCAAAGATAATGCAGATGGATGTACTGTCAGGAAATTTGCGATGTTGAGGTATAGGGTCCATAGGTTTACAGCAACGTATATGTAAAAGTGTATTATTTGAATGTTGTATTGCAAAGTAACAAAGAAAAGATTGGTTTTATTTTACTATTTTACCCCAGTATATTGATAGTGAATAGTAATATTAAACCCACGATTCCCTCTTTATTACTTCGCCATCCCAAGAGGACATTTCCATTCTTACGCATGTCTAAGTACAGGGAAACGTTGTAATATGACATCAGAGCCATGTTAGTTTGGTCAATACTTGTCTAATTTAGAGTGATCGGAAAGTAAAAAAATTCCTCATGTTTAGTACTTGTTAAGAGGCAACAAAAATAATGTACACAATGAGGAAAATTCTTTAATCCTAGTCTATAAACAGGTTGTTCATGATCCATGGTCTGTCTGCAAAATGTAATGACGAGTCTTGCCCGAAAATCATATCTACAATTAGACATCAGCAAATACGTAAGTGGCTCATAATATAGGCCTACTATTCGATCTCAGTATCTTGGTATCAAATAGTAAAATAAAACCCAAACGCTCTTTATTACTTTGCGGTACCAAAAAACTGTAAAGTATAGAAAATGACTTTTAGGATAGAATTATCTCGACGAATCAAACGGAACTGGCAACAAGATGCAAAAAAAGAGCGGATGGGTTTCTATTTTACTATTCGATCAAAGTATACTGGTATTGAATAATCATATTAAACACTATCTTACACCCATCATTTAATATACGTAGGCAGAGGGCCTAAGACTATTTTATTTAAATCAGTTTCATACTTACCTAGAAGTCATGATAAATGTCTAAAAATCTTTCTTTTGGCAGTTCGTTAATGCAAAACCGTAATCATCTGAAAAGACAATAAAAACATTGGTAAAGAATTTCGTTTGAATACACAGTATCTACTTAAAAACAATGTAATTAAAAATATTAAATGCCAGGGAAATAAACAAAAATGTATCGATGCTCTCTAAATATTAAAGGGACTTTCCATCACAAGACGTAAATAATGTTCCATATGGAAAATCACAGCAACAGTAGCAAAGTAGGTTATATGGGAAACACAACTAGGCCTAGCATTTGTCCAAAACACCTGTGATTGCATTTCGTGTTTACCAACACCAATCGCATAGTCACAATAGTTGTAATGTATAATATGCTGTCAAGTTAAAATCGAACTGGAGCAAAATGTACAACAAACTACATAACCCATACAGAGATGCATACAGAAACCAAATATAAATATTTAACAGAGTACACACAAGTTTGCTTACCTTTATATATTTCATTTGTTTATGTTGTGGACAACGCCGTCTGCCATATTTTTTGTGTAAATAAGAGACATAACATGCCACACAACATACAGAACAATATAAAAAACTTATTATTTCCTGGAGAGAAAGACATCCTTTCAGTGACAAATTTATACTGACAGCCATGTTGCTGATGAGTCCGAATTTATGCAATAGTTTCTCTGTGATTGGCCAAAATTATACGTTCAACGTCCAATCAGAAAATTATGTCTTCAAAGTAGCACTACCAACTCTTGTGCGTAAAAAGAAAAGAAATTCCCTCTGAATCCCGTGCAGACAACACGAGTCACGAAGTTCGCGCTTTCCCGTAACAATGGAAGGGGGCGGTCAAATGCGTCGAAGAGTTTTTCACCCCAAAAAGCACATCAATAGGAAAACAAAATTGCACTTGGTTTTCGACGAAACTGCAAGAAGGTATTGTTATAAATATTATGTATGATAACATGAGTATTTCAGCTACACTTTAGGTTAGGTTTACCTATCGTAAATTATTTCGTGAATGGAGTGAAATATGTGGCCGAACTTCTGTTTTCGAAAAACACGCTAATTTTTTGGCATATAAATATAAGTTTATGTAAGTGGTACGAAAAAGTTCCCCGTTGAGGTAACGCACTGTGTTGCCCAGTGTCCTGACTTAATTTATTTATTTATTTTTTATTTTTTTTTTTTAATACACTCAAAAAAAACCATATATAGCTCAACAGAGCAACAGGTATAGAGCATGTCGATATACAATACACACAAGACATTACAAATAACATAATTCCCACACACAATCACTTATTCAAATACAATTCCAAAGACAATTTTAGTCATTAACATAGGCTACATTAAATTAACTTAATAACAATAATATTATAACCAATCTTCTTTTAAAAATTCATCAAGTGAGTAAAATGAATGTTCTTTCAGAAATAATTTTAAACGTAATTTAAAAAGTTTAGGATTTTCAAGGCTTATATCCTTTAATTTCGAAGGTAGCTTATTAAATAATGATATACACGTATAATAGGCTCCCTTCTGAAAAAGTTTAAGAGAATTCACTGGGACATGAATATTACATGCACTTCTTGTTTCATAAGAATGAATTGAACTATTGTCTAGGAATAAGTTTCGATTTCTGAT
>PNEQ01001691.1:0-17318 GCA_003012365.1 Medauroidea extradentata | reverse complement strand
CCGCTAACCAAGTAAGCCTGTTGTTAATTATTTAATAACGTGCTAGAGATGACTATCATTCTAGTCCTAGGGCAAGGGGTTGTGTGGGTGACCCGAAGAACCCACGTGGTGAATTAGCTAGTTTTCTCTGAGTGCTTCCACGTTGTAGCCATCAACCACAGCATCATCCACCACTGCAGGAAGGAGAGGACCGCCAGCCGAACAAACCACGCCCTGAACCGTCAACACACCGTCCTAGCCGGGCAAACTGCTAGGTGGCGCCCATTTTGCAATCCAGCACCATCTCCGCTTCATCGTACACCTTCCACAAAATTTAATAATCAGTCAACTTCCTCTCCAACCTAACTGAGCGGTGACACATGTTACAGAATTTTGTTATTCTAATGTGAAGTAATTATTTATATGGAGAGAGAGTGAGTGAGAGTGAGAATGTATGTGAGAGAGAGTGAGAATGTGTGTGAGTGAGAGTGTGAGAGAGAGTGAGTGTGTGTGAGAGAGAGTGAGTGTGTGTGAGAGAGAGTGAGTGTGTGTGAGTGAGATAGATAGTGAGTGTGTATGTGAGAGTGTGTGTGAGCATGAGTGTGTGTGAGAGTGAATGTGTGTGAGTGAATGTGAGAATGTGTGAGAATGTGTGAGAAAGTGAGTGTGTGAGTGAATGTGAGAATGTGTGAGAAAGTGAGTGTGTGAGAAAGTGAGTGTGTGAGAGAGTGAGTGTGTTAGAGAGAGTGAGTGTGAGAGAGTGAGAGTATGTGAGAGAGAGTGAGAGTGTGTGAGAGAGAGTGAGAGTGTGTGAGAGAGTGAGAGTGAGCATGAGTGAGAGAATGTGTGTGTGAGAGAGAGTGTGTGACAATTTGTGTGTGTGAGAGAGAGAGTGCGTGTGTATGTGACAGAGAGTGTGTGTGTATGTGACAGAGAGTGTGTGTGTGATGAATTTATTTGATTTTGTTATTTACACATAATTTTAAAGTCCCGATAGCAGTTGGTATTTTTGAACCTGCTTATCTGACTTTGTCATTGTATGGTAATTAAATAATTGATTGAATATTGTTTAGAAAATTGCAGCAATGGTAAAAATAATAAGTTTAGTGTAATTTTGAATGTTCAAATATTTGTTTCAACACATTTTAATATTACATATTTGTATATTTAAGTATCATAAATTTTTAATCTTTATGAGAGGAAGTACTTTGGGGTGGAGATTATGAATTCCCTGTTTTTGATTTCAAGCAAGAAAACCCCTTATATTTCTGGGTGTCGTCTTGAACTTTTTGGATGGCAAGGTTTCTGAAGCCCGCAGGGATGGAAACTGGTCAGTAAAGTCAGTAAAAGTCAGTTTTTTTGTCAAAGTCAATATTTAGTCAATAAAAATTAGGTGTGGTCAGTAAAGCCAGTTTTTCTATGGCTTTACCATCATTTTTATTTAAGAAGACAATTTTTTGGACCAATGTAGTAAATACAAATACCTATCAATGCCCAATGAAGCATATCTGAGGGCTATTTAAGTGCTCTTATGCTTAATAATGGAAGCACTGAAGTCTTGAGCACAATGATTAATTCATAAACAAAGGAATGGGTATAATAGTACAAAGTATTGGATCATTGTACTACGACTTTAATGGATTTGAATAAATGTTAAGATGGTGATTTTGTTCCTACATGGGGTTTTGAAGCAGTTGAACAACATGCAGCAAATCAGAAACACATAGAACAGTGTAGACTTCAACTTTCAGCATCACAGCTTCACTTGACTGCGGCACGTCCAAGTACTAGCCTAGTGGTTTTGGTTTGCCAAGTGTAACAGAAACTATTCAGTTATATGATGTTCGGGAAATTGCTTCAAGAGCAGAACTTATTTGGGTTTTGAAAGTTATTTCTACAGGTTTTTCATTTGCAACATCATGTGACCACATCTGTGAAATTTTTGAAGCCATGTTTCCTTCTTCTGTTCTAAAAGATTTCTATCTCTCTCCCTCTCGGACCAAAGCTCGATACTTAACTACAACTGCCCTTGCTCCGTGTATTTAAAAAAAAAAATGCTAGAAGGTATGGATGGGAAGTATTTTACTTTATGTTATGATGAGACAACCAATAATGCTTCCACAAAAGAACTACAAATTGCAATCAAGTATTGGTCAAAACAAAAAGAGAGTACAGCTACACGGCATCTGCAGACATTTTATTTGGGGAAAGCAACAGCCTGTGATATTTATTTGAAATTAAATGAAGCATTGGATGGAGCTCAGCTCCCTCGTGCCTATTTGTTAATGCTGAGTAATGATTGCCCCAATGTAAATAAGTCTGTTACTCGGCTAATGAACAATTCTCTTGTTATTACTAAAAGGAAAGTGATGGTTGACATAGGCTTTTGTAACATACATGTTGTACACAATGCTTTCCGCAGTGGTGTGTTGGAGTTTGGAGATTATGCTTCTAACCTCATCTTTCTCGTTCATAATTTTTTTGTTGGCTGGCCTGCTCATAGAGAGAATTTTGCAAAAATTCAGACGGATGTGAATGTACCTCATCACCATTTCATCAAGATGGTTGTCCTTGGAGAGTGCAGGTGAAAGACTTCTTGAGCAGTGGCCTGCTGTCATCAAGTATTTTATGGATTACATTCCTAAATATAAGAGTCAGTTAATGAAGTCATTCAAATACTAGAGTATTGTGCGACTCTTGAAAGACAAGACTATGAAAGCTGAAGTAATGTTCGTTTGTATAAGTGCTGGTTTATTTACTAATTTTACTGGGACATTTCAAATAGAAGAGCCTTTGGTTCACATCATGTACGATGAACTAAAAACTTTTGTTGGAACAGTAATGAACTTGCAAACCATTAGCTTCATTTTATGTAGAAGCTTTCAATTTTGAGCATTATTTACCACTGAAAGAAATATGCTGTGGCGGTGGTGTGCATGAACTGAAGAAAATGAATGAGAAGGAGAGGGAGATATTTTTGATGCAAACTAGAAAGCATTTTACTGCTTCAAATAAAGACATTTTCATGAAATCGTCGTTGCCCAAGCCTCTACTTAGGCATCTGCAGTGTTTGTCTCCATCAAGCCGTGTCAAAGAGGGAAATCACAAAGGAGTAGTGAAAGTGGCAAGATAACTTCCGTTCGTTGTTGACGCAGGTATACTTACAGATGAGTGGAAATTTTTGGCGCTGGATCTTTGGTGCATGGTGAAGTTTAAATAAGTTTGTACTTGGTCAGTTTTTCCCCACTTGTTCCAGTCTGTGAAGTAAGTTTTTTCCTTTGTCCCAGTCAGTAAAGTCAGTAATTTGAACTAGCCAGTTAGTTTCTATCCCTGAGCCCGTTTAAAATATAAAAATTAAAGGCCCATCCAAGTTTAGATGCTTTAGTTATGTCACCAAGTAATTTCCAGTTATTTTCAGGATGGCCAGCTGTGTTTAAGAAGAAGGCTGAGCCGTAATAGGTACTAATTACCTATTAGTGAACTTCAAGCCAGAAACCAACAGAAAACTCTACATTTTGTGAGTCTTAACAGTCACAAAACCAGAGACACTTATTTTTTAAAATGTATTTCAGCAACCTACATCCCTAGAATTGACTTGATTTTGCGTTAAAAATATGTTGAAAAGTAACTAATGTACTTTTTAAAATAAAATACCTATATTTTTTGAGTGTTCAGTAAATCGTTACACCAGAGTAATTCCCACACCCAGTTATCCTGCAGAGAAAAACATTTGTTCTAAATACTAGCCAGAAACATTTGATAAAGCCTTAATTTTTTATTTTGAATAATTAAAAAGACCTGAACCTAAGTTTTAAGATAGTGTGTTTAATACCCACCATGCACAGAGTAGCACAAAATAATACATACTTCAACCAGTCTCTCACTGCTTTACCCACACTACTTTCAAAATTCCACTACAGATGGTGCGAGTTAGCTACGCAACAAAAATTTGTTTGATAGCATTGTACATTACACCATCAAAATGGTTTCTTATCACATGCACTAAAGTATTAGAAGTGACTGTATGAGAATAACTTGCCAAATGGTCTGAAGTCATTAGAATTCAGCAAATTTTATTGTTTCACAATTGCCAGCCTTTTTATTTGGAATTACATTTAATTACAAAACAACTATTTTTTTGTTTTTGAAGACTTTATTGGTGCTGTATGTTTATGACAGTGAATATTAAGATAAAATCACAAACTAAACAGAACTTCAATAACTTGTTTGAGTCTGAAATGTGTTATTAATGATAGATTGTGTTTTGAATCTGAATATAATTTAGAGAAAAGTGCTGCTTTTTATGTAAGTGCTTCATAATGACAGCAGCGTGTGTCGTATGCCAATATGTTATGAAAATAAAATCAAGTGTTAAATGTACGTTACTTTTAGAATGAAAGCAAACACAGTAAAAATCTAACGTGAAGTGTTCTAATTATCTCATTCTTTGGGATTATTAACATGTATTTATAGTTTCCTGGATATTTATTTTTTTGTATATTATTTTCTCAATATAGTTTGAAGATATATGAAGCCTTACTTCACACATGAAATGCTTGTAGGGATATTATTGAAATATAAATGCACTAGGCTGAGACTTATCCTGTCTTATTTTTTACATTTTTATCAACTAATAAGGACTCTAGACCAAAGTTCCTCCTTCACAGGGACTTACAAGGTTTTTTTCTTCCCCCAACTTCTGATGGGCTGTAAGAAATGGGAATTAATTTTAAAATGCTTGCACTGTCAAAAGATAAGTACATCTTGCAACTATGTTTCAACATAATCACCACATAAATTGAGATACTTGTACTGGTGGACCAGCTTTCCAACATCTTTTGCAGAGAATGTTGCCACCTGGCTATTGAACCTTGTTAATTTAAACGTTTTGGATATAGTATGCGTATGAGGGGCATCACATGTTGTGATTGCAATTCCGTTTTACACAGGATGCCCATGAAGCGATAGAAAGCAAATCGTAACACAGTACTATTGTTTACCCCATCCATCCCTCGCATAGTCCAGAGGCTAAGCCAACACATCAGTTGAGGAGTGATTATGAGCGTGTCAACATGTCTGCGACAATAAACCTTTCGGCCAAATGTGATCTGCGTGAAGTCATTCTATTTTTACAGGCACAAGGGCACAATGCAGCACAAATTCAATATAGAATGAGCATTGTGTACAGTGAAAGCTTTATGGGTAATGGCTTGGTGCGAGTGGTGCAGAAAATTCTGTGAAAGCTGTACTGACTTTCACGATGAAGGTAGCCAGGTCAGGAAGTCACTAACGACAGTTCAACTGGTGCAGTGTGTGGGTACAATTTTTCGTGAGAAATGTTGATTCATAATTACAGATCTGTACACCATTACTACAGACAAGCTAGTCTACAGTAAACTCTGTGCCCGGTGGGAACCCAAGATGTTTATTGACCTCGACAAAAAGCTGCAAATGTGATCAGCCTTGTCATTTCTGCTGTGGTATGTAGACAACAGAGTATAGTTTTTAAATCAAACTGTGACAGGAAATGAAACATGGGTTCATTTTGACAATGAAGAAACAAAACTTCAGTCACAATAATGGATGCACACCCATTCTTCAGACAAGCCGTAAAAGTTTAAATGGAGATTCAGCTCCAAGAAACTTATGGCTACGGTGTTCTGGGATCACCAAGGTGTGCTACTGATTGATTTCATGCAGCCAGGGACAGCCATCAATGTTGCTGCATACTGCAATCGATCCACAGCAAAGGGAGAGGAATGCTGACAGCAGTAGTTGTCTTGCTTCATGACGACGCCTGACCGCAAAGTGCTACCATAACCCAAAAACTGCTTGCAAGTTTCCGGGAAGTGTTTGACCATCTCCCTTACAGCCCAGATTTGGCACTATGTGACTTATACTGTTTACCTACATTAAAAAGTGGCGGGGAACATGATACTTCAACAACAATGACAAACTGCAGGACTTTGTGACAACATGGTTGAATAGGCAGGCAGTAACTTTTTTGCAGAGGATATTGGAAAGCTGGTGCACCAGTTCAAGTATCTCTATCTACGTGGATATTCTTTTGAAAAGTATTTGAAACATGTACATATCTTCTGACAATAAAAGCAGTTTTTTTATTAAGCCTATTGTAGGTGGAAAAAATTTTAAGGCTTGATAGTTGGTGTACCACTCACATAAAATTTTGTTTTTAGGTGGTTCATTGTGTTTCTTTGTCTGAAACAATATCTTTGGTGAATTCTTACAACTAAGCTAGGCAAATTCTAAGAATGCTTTACATCTTTTCCTTACAATGTTTTGTCACAACTTCTATCTAACTAAACCAAAGTATGGCTGAAAAAAATTACCTTTCTTTTGCACTTGCTACATTACATGTAAATTATGTTAACATTTTTCGTACCTTTTGTTGAGGTTTCAAGTACTTACTGTGTGTTTCATTGCCTGCGGTGCCTTCCTTTTTCATAAATTTGTTTTACCGTTGTTCACTGAGCACATACTGGAACACTTCACCTGGAGTATTTTGACTGTGGGGTTCATTAATGAAAGCAAAATAAAAAAGTAGCATATAGTATTTTTGGGTAATTTTAATTTAGTATGTTTTTGTCATTATATATCTTACTAAGCAACACACTTGTGTGCTTTATTAACAGGAATGTAAGCATCATATTGGTGTTAGGCTATTCTAAATTCCAGCAAGGGCCATTGTGTATGTTTTACAAATTACATATAACCTACTAATAGTTTTTTTATTATATGTTTGAAGAGCAAAATTTCGTATATGAAAAGGTGCTACTATAAAATCTATAATTTTTGTGGTAGTTTTTTTCTTTAATGATGTAGGAAAACCGCTTTAAAAATACACCTAAAATTGCTTGTGCGACTGTTAACGCACATAGTATTCATAGTTTCAGAACTTTAGATCAGGTACAAATAATGATTAACACACATTCAGTGACAATAGCCACTATCTGTATTTTGTTTATTGAACAAATGTTGTCTAATTTTTGTTTTTAAAAACTATGTTGTTATTCAGGTCCGTTATGATGAAGTGAAAGAAGAAACCAAAGATTCTGCAAGAGACAGTGATGAAACTGATGGGGAAGGTGTGCCAGGAATGGAGCTGAAATGTGAGCGAGACGTGAAAAAGATTTTAAAGAAAGAGGCAACAAAGCAAGTGAAAAAGAGCAAAATTTTCCAAGCTAAAAACAAGATAGAAAGGCAGAAAAATAAGAAGAAATCTCGAAAGATAAAAAATCAGCGGATCAAATTGAAAAATAAAAAAAGAAAGAACCACAAAACATAAGATACGACTACAATAATATTACCTAAGTGCTAAATATGTTTGTATATTACAGTTTATGGAAAATATAAAAAAAAATATTAAAATGTTTTTCATGAGAAACCTTACAGTAATCTTCTTTGGGAACTGTTTGTGAATTCAGATGTCACTGACCAACCTTAACCTAAGTCTAACCCTACATCCTAACATCTCCCTTCACACACACATATTCCCAGCGCTTCTGTTTTGTAATTGTGTCCCTATTTCAAAGCACTCTTGTGTCCTGTGTGTCTTGCCCCACTAGATCAAAGCAAAGTGCTTCCCTAGGCAGTGTGATGTGCTGCTCTTATAGTGTGCCCAGCCATTCCTCGGAGCGGGGCAAGACTTGACTTCCCTTCAGTTCTTGACGTTGGTGGTGTAGTTGATGCTGACCTGTACACTGGGGATGATTTATCTGCTGATTTTTGTGCAACAGGTGGTTGCTCTGGAGTCATAGCACACACTATCACTGTCTGTAATGCTTTGGCTACTGGTGCCATATGGGTTGACACGTCTGCTGGTGTTCTGCCTCCCAGTCCTTTTTAGGATGCTGTTCTTGGTCTTATCATAGTGTGATGATGTCTGTAGAGACAATTTCCTGTTTGTATACCATAGGATGTGCTTGACATCTTTGTTTCCACAACACCTGGTGTCCAAGTTTTTGCTGCTGCTCTTATGCTCTGCACCATAATTGCTTGTCCTAGATCTAGTGGTGGGAGTTGCTGTGTTTTCTTGTCATGATACTGCTTGTGTGTTGCTCTCTTCTGGTCTAGTCTGGCTGGTACTGCAACTGGTATGCTCTGTTTAAGCTTTGCATCTGCCGTCGGCAGGAGAGTTCTCAATCGTCAGGCCATGCATCGTTGAGCTGGGCTTGGTTCCATGCCCTGGGATGGCGTGTTGCGCCATTTTAGCACGGCCATTGCTAGATCTGTCTTTACCAGCCTCTTTTTTTTAGCAAAGTTTTGGCTATCTTTTCTGAAATGCTTCTGCCTTGCCATTGCCTGGTGGGTGATGTGGAACTAACGTGACATGTCTGAACTGCCACGTATTTGCTAACATAGTGAATTCCTTGCTTGCAAATGGTGGCCCATTGTCTGTTATGATGATTACTGGGATGCCAAATCTGCTGAATTGTGTTTTGAGCTTTTCTATTATCTTTGTTGCTTGGTGGTCTGTGGCCTCATTCAGTTCCCAGAAGTCTGAGTACGTTAGTAGCCTACAGTTATCAGGAAATGTTGTTCCTCTTGCTCAAATAAATCAATTCCAACTTTTTGCCTTGGTCAGTTGGGTGCTGCATTCTTTTGAAGGGGCAGTTGTCCGTTGACGATGTGGGTAGGTTAGACAGGCCTCACAGTTTTCAATATGTTATGCATGGTGTCCCCTCAAACTAAATTTCCCTGACAATTCCCTGTTTTCCCTGACATCGTAAAATATTTTCCCTGACACCTAAATTTTTTTTTTTTTTTTTTTTTTTTTTTTTTTTTTTTTTTTTTTTTTTTTTTTTTTTTTTTTTTTTTTTTTTTCAGTTCACAGTAAGTTTGCTACTTGTATTAATCTTTTTTACAATTTAACAGACATTTTCACTACAATTTTTAAACTTCCACCATTGAAATGTAAAACACAAAAATAAGTTTAATTATCAAAATCGAGATAAAAATTAAAAACTTTCCCTACACGCAACACAAACTCTTATTTGTTAAGGTTTTTCATCTCATCTTCGACTGCTGAAACAGCCTTACAAGCCTCTTCCATTATTTTCTTTTTATTCTTCTGTTTTAGTTCTACTAGTAATGCAAGCTTTCTCTTATCATTTAGTGACAGGGTTTTCTGCTTTAGGGCTTCACTGTATCTGCCATGGGCATGTCTGGCAGAATGAATCAGCGATCTCGATATAACGACTTTCTGTTGACCTCCAGCAGCTGTGACGGCACCAAAGATTAGCCTCTGCACAATAAGAGTCTCTTCCAGAAGGTTGTGTACTAATATATGCTTGTTAACCGAAAATCATCTTTCGAGTGTAGCATTTCCATGTGGAAGTATTGGTAACTGACACAGTTTTGTTACTGAGCGCGATAAACTACGTAGGTATTAATGTAAATGGGCGCCACTGAACTATTGCCCCGGCTGAGTCTGGGAGACACGAGACGAGATATCTCAGGGCGTATAGGGGCTGTGAAGCACTCCTCAGGATAGTGTCGCTGGTACTTACACTCTTCCGCTCCCAGTAGGCCAGGAGCACACCTCACACACTGCAATGGAACAAAACTAGCTACTCGAAATAACGAGGTACTTCTTAGTCTCACTCTTTTACTCGACCACGTGTTTAGGTTACACTAGACTTTACACACACTTGTAACTTGACTGTAACTCTTTCCCCATGTTCTCCTCTACTTAACTTTTAATACAGAAAATTACGTAATTAATCTGGAGTTCTCAAAATTGAAGTGACCACTGCCCACGTGGTCACGCTAACCAAATGATTCTGCGGGTGGCTAAATGTTATATTTATGAACGGATCAAAACAAAATGCTGATTACGTTAAAAGTGTGTGCGAGGGAGGTAATAATGCAAAAGGTTCCGGATAAACTTACTAACAAACAGAATGAACGACGATCAGTTGATGACAAAGATGTAGGCTCCCTCGCAAAAACACAACCGGCCACACTGCACGCTAGAGAACAACTGGGCTGAGAGGTGCGCGCGCTGGCCGCACGTGATGCGTACCAGAAGCGCTAGCATGGCTCATGGCCACACTAAAAAATACATTTACCATTCATAATTATCATGATTTGTTTGTCTTTAGATTGTTGTTGTTATGATCTACATTAAAACTGTATATTTTTTTCCAGGCTTACTCTCGCTGCTATAGCACTTCCCCCCCCCCCCCAATCACATGACACGTGTCTGCAGTTCAGGCTTTGGTCTCTGGCCTGAGGAGGTACGATGTCATAACATTTTTAAAAATGACTAGTTCTGCTGAAACAGGTGAAGTCTGCGTAATCACCTGCATCCAAAGTTCATCCAACCTAACACTGTTTTGGGAAAATTCCTGTAGGTTGATTTGAAATGATGGGCTGCTGCGAACACTTTTGAATTGTCTCTCAATCGTGTCTGCTTTGACACCTGAAACCCAGTTGTTTTAGACTAATAAACTCAATGTCAGAAACAAGCGACAGTTGTGAATGGATGCCACCAATGCTATTATTGGACGAAGAAATGAAATTCCCTTTGTCAACTGCTAAAGGTGACTTTTCTATCATTTTACTACACAAAGCCTGCATTGCATTTCGGCAGTCCATACAGAACTCCAATATATCTTTATCAGAAACACCACGAGCACTATTCAGAGCAGCTTTTGTTGTAAATCCAAAATTTACTCTCTTTAAGCTGCAAGAATATTTTCTTTCATTTGCAAGTCAATTTTAGAGATGTTCTGAACATAAGTGAGTGCTTCTGGCTTCACAAACCAAACCATTGTGTCTCTAATAACCAACACCAATGTTCGTACAAAAAAGGTGCTAAAGAAATGTCTGCTTGGTACTTAGTCAAAAACAGTTTTAAAGCTGCAGCAAGAGACATAAAAAAGAAAGTAATGCCTAAGAAGTTTGTCCTTGATGCCTCTTGACACTATCTTGAAGCTGTTGCAACTGGGTGCAGTACGTTCTTTAGAAGCACATTCACCATACTTTTCAATGTAAGGAAGGGGATGCACCGGCACAGACATGAAGAATTGGCAGTCTTCGATAGTGTTCGGAACACATCATTACGGTGCGCACAGTTATTACGCAACCATGGTATGTGTAACTCATCAGATTCTGAACAGCATTTCATATCTTGTAATTTATAAATATAATTATAAAACTATAAATAATCACATATCTTCATGATAAGTGTAACGAAATTGAAACACCAGGATCGGGTACTTTTAAAAATTTCCCCGACAGCTGATTAATTCCCTGACATGGAAAACTCCCTGACTTCCCTGTTTTCCAGATGGGTGGACACCCTGTTTTGTGACATCCTGTTTCAGATTTGGCCAGTAAATAATTTCTCTTGCCCGTCTCAATGTTGCTTCCAGCCTAACATGGCTCACATGTAATTTATTCAACATGTCCACTCGTTTTTGTACTGGTACGACTACACATGTTGATCTGAATATTACTTGTGACTGCTCAGTTCATCTATGCAGTGTGCATACTGTCTTACGCTGGGCAGAATGTCCTTTTTTTATTTCGCCAACCTTTCTGTATCATTGTTATGACTTCTGTTAATGTAGCATCTTGTGCAGTTGCCTTAGCAGTGTCTTGTAGTGTGTTTACTGTTATGTTTGTCACTGGCTCAACCGATTCTATGCTGAATATGTATTGCTGCATTTGTTTGCTGGAGTCTGGGTTCGTACTGGTCAGTGGTGCTTTGTTTAGATGGTCAGCTAATACTTGCCTTGCTTTTATGTAACTTCACAGAGTATATCGCTGTAGTGCCAATCGTATGCTTTGCAGTTTTGGTAGTGCCTGCAAGATTGGTTTCCTGAAAATTGTTTTCAGTGGCTTGTGGTCCATTATGTACAGCCTTATCCGCGGTATTTCGTTCCAGAAAATCCGCGGATAACGAAAACCGCGTATATTCAAGTCACCTTAATAACCTGCATAAACCACCATATGCATTTTATATTTTTAAAAATTTAACCTGTAAATCCACGTACTACTATATTTGTGTGAGGTACATACATTTAATACATTCATAAAGTGTCCCACAACATTTAAGTATCGTAAAAATGCTACGTCACGTGTGCAATGCGACGCGTTAGATACAGCGGCAAACACACTGCGAAGGACGCGAAGACTTAGCAACAGTGCGCCACAAGCCAGGTGGTATGGCTGACGTCGCAACACGGCACAGCCTGATGCACCACGCTATCTCTCCACCCTACGCTGCCAAGGATGTGCACTGTTCGAAGAGGGAGTGACGCCACAAGAGTTGATAGAATTATATTTGATAACGCTATTTCTCATGTTTAATGCTTACTTTATTTATGTCAATCAAACAAACAAAATAACAGTGCAACAATCGCAGCTACAACTACATAGGCGTGAATATTTTGCAATAGCCTGTAAATATTTTTTGCCTGTATGATATGCATATAAATTACAGAAAAGAATAAGATTACAAACATAAAATATTTTGACAGTAACTAAGCGGAGTCTTCCCCGGAGTCGAATTTCCACCTTTGGCGCGTGGTCCGTGATCCAGTGTCCCACGCTTGACAAGAAGTATATTGCCTCTATTCACTTCGCGCCAAACTGACAAGCAAGGTTTTCCTTGTAGCCTTTTTCCTACAGGACTTTATAGCCCTCAAACTTAGTTAAAATCTGCTTTTTCACGTGATTGTTTCTCAAGTTATATGTAATAAGTTTTACAAAATTGAGATCTACAAGTACATTGGACTTTACTACAGTGATGTGTTTAATAAAATTACAGGCTCACTGCTGAAAGTTCCACAGTAAAATCGTTACAGCGGGAACACTGCGCTTGTGTTTACAACTTTGGGCGTAGAGGCGATATCACAATATGTGTGCCGGCCGACATTGCCCGTAGCGCCTTATCAATTTTTACCTCACATGTACGAACATATCCTTCACCAGGTGGCCGTCTTAAGGCTGTTCGAAAACACACAACAAAGTCATTTTGTCTTGTTTAAAAAATTCCCATAAATGAGGTAAATTTTCGTCATTTTCGGATTTTTTTTTTTAAAGTACAAAGGAATTACATTGTGTGTTTTTAAATTTTTAGCATGTAACCCATATTATCTAATTTCAGTGTAAATTATTTCATTTGGGCAAGTAACTTGGTTTTTCTTAAACCTGTGTTCCTGTAACTTGCAAATTCTGATATTGACATGCCGCTATGGGAAAACTATGAGAGTTAAAATATTTCTACAAGAGTAAAATGTAGTCACAAGTAACGTCTATAAAACTATCACTATGCCAAGCAAATATAAAATTATGAATTTTTGGCAACGCCCTTAAGGGTGTTAGCAGTTTCATTTTGAATACGACATCACTGAGTCACTAAAATAGACTTTGTACGATTTTTTCCCACACACAAAAAATTTTTTAACCTGAAACCTTTGTAAACATGGATAAGGGCAAAGTTTTAGCGACCAACAAATGTAGCATTTTCGTTTTTTCAGTGAAACTAAGAACTTAGCTATCTCTCTTTGGTCTTGAAGGATAACTACAGTATTTATTTTTAGGAAACATTACGCTGCAGGCCACGGAATCGTGTATAATTGCACACTGTACATGCACTTCAAAGTCGTGCCTACGTGCGGGCGGCAATCGGGCCAACAAGACAATGTCATTAAATACACGTGTGTGTTCTGCATGGAAGCAGTTTGCGAGCAGGCAACGTGGCTCATGGGATATATCAAATCATTTGGTTTTGAAAGCATGCGGTGAGCGACAGGATGTATGCGAGTGAAGTACCGCCGCCGCCCACACATTCGACACAGCATCACTTCTTTGCAGCTCCTGCCCATACTGCATCATATTAATGATAACCGCGAGCACCTAGCACATTGTGTAATGAAGCAGATAACAGGAGCTGACAACACAAGACTAGGTGCTCTCATGCACAGCAAGTGAGACGCTAGTAGTTAGTGCAGCACATAGTGCATTGCATGTGAAAAAAATACAAATTCTTAAAAATTTCATATTTATTTTTAAAAAATTTTTTTCCTCAGTTTCCAACCGCGGTTCGGATATGAAATCTGCGGATAAGGCGGTTCGACTGTACAACCACTGTGTCTGTTCTGCCTCCAATGTAGCTGTGGAATGTGTGACATGCAAAGGAAATAGCCAGTCCCTCTTTCACTTTTTGCGCATACTTAGGTTCTTTCAGTCTTTGTGAGGCTCCGCGATGCATGTGCTACCGATTTCCCATGCTGCAACAAAACTGCTCCAACGAGGGTTGATGTAAAAGTGGTTATATTCTTATGAGATTTTTTTTGGTTAAGAGATAGGTTGTGCATAGGATAGACAGCAATGTATCACAGAAATTTCATTTATGGGAAATTAGAATTTTTGCTTCAGGATACACTATATTTTGTCTAATATGAAGTGTTAAGTAGTTAATAGTAGACAGTTCCCATTTGTAACAAACTGAGGAACTTTAGGTTTAAAAGGCTTAGTGTATAAGACATTTATTAATTTATAAATGGTATGGGCAAGAGATATATAAAAACCACACAGTATAACTATATAGGGACTCTGCTGAAAAGTGACCTGAGGTGAATAAAATAAGTAGAGAGAGTGGTATGCTGAGAAGGGTAGAAGCTGTTAGGTAAAGGTAAATGCATACTGTTTGATGGTATGGTGAGTGTTAGAATACTCAGCTGCAGAATTGGATATGTACGTGGAATTCAAGATTGAGGAAATCGTAAAGGTGCAAAAATAGGTGAAGAGTAGGGTGGAAAGTAGGAAGGTAATTATAGGCCAACTGTAATTATGAAAGAATTTTACAAAGTTGTGGAGAGGGAGGATGATCAGTGTCACATTGTCACACAACTTGGAGGGTGTATATATAGGAGAAGAGGTAACAACTGTGAGAAGAATCAAATTGTGTAGAGGAGAATTTAATATTTATTTATTTAGTCCTTAGGTTGACAACATCAACAATAGACCATGTCAATAAAACACATACAACATACCCAACTGTCCAATAAGACAGACAAAAGAATGAAAATCGATTTTACAATACATTTGCACAAAACTCTATGTTTGTAAAACATTGTCTAAAAATTATGTTAAAAATGTTACAAAACTGACAATTTTCATTTAAGTTCAAACTTACTACGTCATCTTTACATTAAACAGTCTCAAAGCCACAAAATTTACCGAGTCAAATTTTATGTTTGTAATAACATTTAGGGCACTTAATTTTAACATCTGTACGTAAAATTCCAAAAGGTTACATTTAAAAATTATAAATTAATACTAAAATTCATAATACAATGTCACCTGTATTATAATAAAAAAATTCAGTTAAATTGTAAAATGGATTGTTTACCAGCCATAATGATAGTCTAACTTGTTTGTGTGACCACTTATTAAAATCCTTTGAAAAATTTGTTATAAATTCGTGATGAAGTGTAGGAATAGTTCCTTTTGTTTGTATTGAATCTTGTAAATTGTATATCTATATCATTCCTATTTCGAGTTGCATAGTTATGAACATCCTTCCTCTATAAGTGAACACAAATTTGCATGTACAAACAAAACACTTTCTAAAACATACAAATTTACAATTTTCATAAGTTTTTCTGAAATAAAAAGTGGTTTACAATGAGCTTATTGTGATGAACCAGTGACAGTTCTTACAGCCTTTTTTTGTATTAATAGGCAAGATTTTGTGTAAATAAAATGAGTTACCCCATAACAACAAACCATAGGCTATGTCATGACACCTTGAAAGAAAGCTAAATTTACACCCCTTGATGTATGTTTTTGGAACAATACATTTTTAACTTTTTTAAAAGAAACAATATCTTGGACAGTTTACCACTTACATAATTAATATGATGTACCAAATTCAATTTTTTGTCCAATTGTATTCCTAGGAAATTTACACTATCACCATCATAGGTCTTAGTGAGAAAACTATTTGTTTTGTTTTATCCTTATTCAATTGAAAACCGTTACATTTGAACCAGTTTTGAGCCTTAACTAAAGTTTGTTTTTATATTAACATTAATTCATGTGGACTACCAGATGCATTTATAAATGTAGAATCATCAGCGTAAATGATGTGACGCGTTGCCGTGCGCTGCCGGTGAGTGGTGTTGCCATGGGCACCAGCTTCCCCGGGATTTACCGGGCGGAGAGCATAAGAGGGGGTCGTTCGGCCGTCAGCCGTAGGGGCACAGTAACATAGACGTACATGCCAAGACACAGGGGTATCCACTTGATGTGTGTGTTCATGGAATCCTAACCTTGTCAGAGCCAGGTTAGACGCTCAACACAGATCCCTCTTAAAGGCCTAGTGAGGTAAACACTTTCACAAGAATATGGTCGAGACCAATGTTCAATTTCTTATTTACTTACGTAACACGATTTAAGTTACACATGTGCGCCACAGATTACCACGTACCACGGTCGTAGAAGAACAGGTCTGGCTGGACACTCGTGGGCGGAGTTTAGTCCGACCGCCGTAACATCAGCGCCAATAAAACACAATATTCTCGGTAACTTGAAGAACTACAGTCAAACAACAAGGGGGTCAAATATCCAGGCGAGTGTCCAGGAGGTCTATTCACTAACTTTCCTTAGTTACGGCCAGTAACTTTAAGTTACGGATCGCTTAACGCCGCTTACCTTAATTTGCGATTCACTAAGGCCCGATCCTATAGTCGCCACCCAGAAGCTATTCCATACACAAAAGGCTCTCCCAGCCAATTTGCAGATTATAGTCTCCACCTGGGTGATATATCCATTCTATGAGCCTCTTCCAGCAAAAGCACATCCTATAGACCACACACAGATGTCGATCCACACATAGGGTAGGAAAGCATTCCATTTCTTTACGGATGTGGTCTGTAGCACTTCCAGACAAGCAATTCCATAAACTATTTCAACATGATGGACGATTTGAATGAGTTTCGTAACCATATAAATAACGTTTATGAGTTCTACGACGAAATGGAAGATAATTTTCGGTTTCCAAAAAGATACATTAGAAGTATGTCAGATCCGATGGAAATATTAATAGAAAATATATTTGAAAAAAAAAAAAAAATTGGAGTGCCGCCCTTAAAACATTCGCTGTTCCACTCCATTATATGTGGTTTAAAGCGAAGCTTATTCTAACCATGAACACTGTTATTTGTGTACTGATCAGAATTATGCATTGTGAAATTAAAACAGAAATTAAGCAGGGCTTTCAAAAGTTCTCACTTTACTGTGAGCAGTACCTAACATAACTTTACATAACCTAATAGGCTATATGTAACTAACCTAACATA
>PNEQ01001690.1:0-10438 GCA_003012365.1 Medauroidea extradentata | reverse complement strand
GGTCTGCTGTGGTACCTCGAGTAAGGAGGTAGTAGTGTTCGGTCGCGACCGTGGCGGCACACTCTTGGCGTCTGTGGTAAGTTTCTTCTGTTTCGGTTGTTCATTATGGGTTTCCTCTTTAATTAGTTTTCCCTTTTTTATTACTCACTATAATCTTTTGTCCTGAGGCGCCAGGGTGTGCAATCGCGGCCGCGAACGTCTCACTGGGACTCGGAGAGAATGGAGTTTTCGGTTAAAATGGGCGTCCATGCGCCCCCTTGTCTCTTTCTGATTGTTGTTTAATGGCTTGTGGCCTTTACCTTTTGTATCAAAACTCTATGCTTAATATTTGTGAAATCAACTGTCAATGGAATCCCATGTAACGATTTGTTCAATATACTGCCCTTCGAACATAATTTCTCCCTGACTACTGTTTATTCGTAGTGATAGTCCCTGTGTCTGTGTGTGAACATTAAATGAGTACGCTTGTGGTGGGGAAGGGTGTTAGTGGAAATTGAGGCCGGACAGCTCGTCCAGGTATCTCGGCCGTGAATGTTCACGAGACCGTGGTGATACGGTATCAAGCTGCAGGTCTGAAATTAGTTTCTTGGAGTGAACTACAAACAAGAAATCGGGCCTACAATCTCCATTTTGTAAGCTAAGTATAGCTAGAAGCGTACTGTCGCCCATGTAATTTGTTGTATTTAACAGCCTAGTGTTTAGCTAAATTTAGTTGCAAGTAGTTACACACAGTTTTCGCTGAAAACATATTCATTTGTTTTAAGAATAAATTGAACTTACGATGTTTTTCAAGTTCAATTTCCAATTTCAGAGGGAGGTTAAGGGTTGCTGCTGCCTTTTCCATATTACGTGTGCGTTCAGTTTAGTCCGTATTGACACCTACATTTCCCAAAAACACAGGTATTAAAATGGCGTTCAACAGCACCACAGTGTTCTTATCCAACACAATGTACCCGCGAAACGAGTAACGTCTTTTCACTAACTTGCATCCACGTGTTATATTTCCGACTCTATTCTTTTGACTGCTTCATGTTTTAAGTATCAGGAATATATATAATTAACATAACCTGGCGTTAGTACAACTATCGCAACAAGCCTTCTTTATTTTACTACTGCGCATCTATTCTATTGTACAACCAACCACCATTGATGCCAACGTCACACCATCACCACACACAGTCATTACCAACTCCTTCAACAAAACCACCGTAACTTTTGTCTTCCAGATAATTGACAATTTTCTGCCACTTTTTAGAACATACAAATTATCCTCGGTAACATTCAACATGTATGTAGCTTGTACTGTACTCAATAGTAATCTGAGGTTGCAATAAATATAATTTTTTTGTATTTTTCTACACAAGATGGTTGTCAAAAGTACTCACTTTATTGCGAACTACCTATTTTGAAAAACAAAAAATTATGTTGAGGAATTTTCTTATTTATAAATAATACATAATTCTGTGTATAAGCTAGTTGGTGAAGAACTGTTATTTGTGAAACACATAATTACACACGTTAAAAGATAAAATTAATTAAATCTGTTTTGTCAAATTGTGTATGTGCGTTTTAACATTTGTATAAATATATTTGGATGATTATTTCTAGTTGTAATAGTCTGAAAACATATTTCTAGTTAAAATAATCTGAAAACATTTGTTTAACATTAAGTTGTGTATTAGGTTTTTGTTTGTGTGCTGCAGGAGTTACAGGATCTGCACAGCAAAGTACAACTTGCAGACAGAAGAAAGCAGCCAGCAGAATGTCTTTCTCAGGAGTGTCATGACTTGTTACACCGTAACTTGCTGGTGAACCCAGTGGCCACTCACGCCATCATACAGAACCTGCTGTGCTTGTGGAGTCCACTCTTCACTGACTCTGATGTGCAACTCCAGGACTTGTACAAAGAGGTCCTCTGGGCTTGCATTCAGAAAATAGAACAATCAGGTGATGGTATGTTAATTTTTATGTTATATTTGTCAGTAGTGTACGGTAACATTGTAGGCTATTAGTGGTCAGACCACTTGCCTTCAACCTCGTCATCCAAATTCATTTGATTGATGGGTTTTCTTGGGGATCTCCCGTTTCTCCCGTCCTTTCATTGACAAAATGTAACTCATTCAAGAGATCATAAGTAAAGAATGGACATAGTGGGTCAACGGCGGTGCCGCGAGAGAATGGTGGGCAATATTGGGGAAGAAGCGACATGATGTGGGGCAAGTTTGCGTGGGGACTCCGGTATCATTTTAGTGCTGCGGAAACCATCATTGACTGCCAAGTGCAGTTATATGGCGACAAACAGGAAGAGGGCAAGTTGATCTAGATATTTGTCGTCAAGAAAATACTGCTGTTTCGACGCGTCCACCCAAACGTTCCACCGGAAGGTGAACTCATTAGCATAATGCAATACCTCCACCCAGAATTACGCCCATTTGTAGCAAACGACTCACTGTGAAATAAGTGGAGAGTTACGTACAGAGGACAATAGCTGCGGAACAGTGTGTGCAACATCTTCATCTTACCTGTGGACATTGTACTCCATCCAGTACAGAACAGTGCTCCGTCCAAGCGAGCAAGTGACACACAGATTGTGGACACGCGATGCCCCATCAGCTGGCTGTGACACCAGCCCTAGCTATTGAAGCGCTGCTGCCAACTGCAGCAGCCAGTGACCCAGAACAGCCAATGCCACAGTGCCACACCTGCCCTGTGCCAAGATTTCACTGGTACCGTGACTGCCCAATAAGAAACCAACAATCAAGAGACCGGCCAGGAACTTTCAGTAAGGGGAAACCTGTCTGATGCGGTATTTCCCACTGTCTCTTAAAGTAACTTGGATGTAACACCTGCAAAGACAATGCCATTTCTCAGCACCCTGACCGAACCGGCTGATATACTGCTCCACATGCCGGTGGAGCTCAACAGCCAACCTACCGCCACCCTGGTCGACACAGCAGCGAGCCACACGTTTGTCTGGTCCTACCTTGTCTCCCCAGACACGGTCCAGAGCAACAGTGGCATATTCCAGCTGGCCTGCCACGATGGGACCACCACCACATGGGAGCTATCCGCCTAGCCATCAGAGTTAATAACAAAGTGTCACACACAAAGGTGATGGTGGTAGACCACGTTAGAGATCCTGTAGTGATGGATCAGCCAGGTCTATAGGTCCAGGAGACTGTTGTTGAGGTCACCGTCCGCCACATCCAGGTGGGTACAAGCGTGCGTAGGAAAGTGCGCTGTCGACCGGGCTGACTGATCCCTTGACCCACCTATCCAACTGGCTGATCTTGACAGCAAGGTACTTGAGCAAGTCAAGGTATTCACTTTTTTAGATATGCTACATACTACCACAGCAGCTGAGCATCCATTTCCAACACTTGAGCACGATCCAATCTACATTGTATCAAGGAACTACGGCCTCACAGAACAACGCATCATACGGAAACAGGTGAATGAGATGCTGCATGAGGGTGTCATAGAACCCTCAGACATCCGTTACCGTGCCTGCATTATCCAGGTTCACAAGAATGATGGTACATTGCGGTTTTGTGCAGACTTCAGGCCACTGAATCTAGTGACTGAGAGGCCACCACCATCACAGATCTGTGTAGAGGAGGCTCTGGCAAGTAAGGGTGATGTACAAATCTTCTCCATGCTTGTCCTGAAGGCTGATTACTGGCAGGTTCTGATACGCCCAGAGGACCGAGAGAAGAACGCTTTCAACACCCCGGATGGCTGGAGATTACAGTTCCGGACCGTGCCATTCGGCCTCAAGTTTGTGCTGTCGACCTTCCAGCACATGATGGGAAAGGTACTAGAGGGTTACCCGGGCAAAATGGTTACCACCTACCAGGATGACGTATTTGTGTGGTCCCAGACCTGGGAAAATCACCTCCGTCAACACGCCTTGGTTCTGGAATGGTTCGCTGTCTACCTCCTGATAGTCGCACCACAAAAGTGCCACCTGTGCCACACAGTGGTTGACTTCCTGGGTTACGTGGTGCACGTAGAGGGAAATTACACCCATTCATGCCACTTATGTAAGATACCTGATAGCCTTTTCCCGAAGATGCGGATACAGAAGCAGAGGTTTGTGGACTTGGTCAACTGGCTGAGGAACTACATCCCACGCTTCGCCTCCATTGCCGCTCCGTTGACCAAACTCTTGCTGACCAAGCAAAGCAACTGAGCCACTCCAGATACGTTGGCTGCCTTTGATGAGCTGAAGCTTCAGTTCATCAGGTGTCAAACCCTGTTCCGAGTTGACCCTAAGAAACATTTCTACATCTAGACAGACACCAGTGAAGCAGAAGCGGGAGCTGTCGTGTACCAGTTTGCCAATATTAGATCCTGCCTAGTCATCTGCTATGGTAGCGCCAAGTTCGGGGAGACGGAACGATGCTACCACAGTAATGAGAGGGTGTGCTTAGTCGTGTGGGCACTACATCGATACCAACCTTATCTTGAAGTGTGTCTGACCTGGTTGGACATGATACAGAGGTGACGAGGCAAGCTTATCAGGGTGGTACTTCTGCTCTAATCATTTGATTTCAGCATCGAGAATGTGCCTGGTGGGGGGAACCAACTGCCCAACTGGCTGTCCTGAGAGCCCGACCCCACTAACATCCTATTGGACGACAAGGATGCCAATACCCTCCTACCACCTGAACGACATTAGAACCCTACTAACCAACCTGCCATTCTGCAGCCAATCACCTTATAGACCAACCTTGACATTTGAGCCAATGTGTGTACCCAGGTCTTGGCAGCTCAGAAGGCATCACCTACCACCGTCGAACTGCAGCGCTTATGTGCTACGGAGCTTGTCAAATTGGTTCGGGTGCTGGAGAACATCATCCTAGTTAAGCCAATGGGGCTAGACGTCATTTGGAAGATGTTTGTGCCGCTGGAATGCCGGGAGAAGGTACTGCTCTTTGCTCATGACCACCTACTTGCAGAGCACCCTGGAGTCGACCAGACCTGTTATAATGTCGACCAATATCACTGACCGGGCCTCAGTGCAGACTTATGGGAATATGTCAGCTTATGCCAGGCATGCCAGTTGAAGACATGCTGGAGTGATGCTGTCGGACCACAGACGCCTTGATGGGCAATGGACCCGTTTCATATAGTCACCTTGGACTTGATGGGGTTGTAACCCTGCACTCCATGGGGCAATTGCTTCTTGCTGGTCGTTACACACATAGTCTTGAGGTGGGTCGAGGCCTACCTGCTCACCAATACTTGCAACATGACCATCTGTGTACAACATTACAGAACAAGTTCTTTTCAAGGTGGGGCTTCTCAAACTCTTTGTTAACTGACAACGGGGCCTTGTCTTTGAGTCTGCGCTTACGCCAGTGGTGTCAGGCCTTCCATCTGGAGCATCATACTACCCCAGTTTACCACCCAAGGGCAAATCCAACAGAGGTGGAACCAGGAGATCAAAGTGCAGCTGCTACTAAAGGTGGGAAATGACCACAGTCAGTGGGATACGTACATCGCCACTCCCTTGTTCTGCCTCCATCGCCTTTCAACGCTGCCACAGGCGTATTACCGGTTGCCGTGATCCAGGGATGCAACCTCCCGCTCCTGTTGAACCTACACCGGAGATACTGCGCAACACAGAGGAGGGTCGTCAGCAGCATACGGCCAACATCAGTACTTCCCAATGCCACCAGGAAGTGTACCTGGAACGCATAACGCCGGCGACAACCAGACCACCACCGCCGCTTTGTCCCAGAGATCTGGTATATGTTCTCAATTGCGTACCTCTGTGTAGGTCTAGTCCCCCTGCTGGACAGGGCTCTGGACCATATGTCAATGCTTAGGTGCCCACACCTACCCGATGCAGGACAGAAATGGGTGCATCAGGAAGGTACGCAGAGACCACTTGTGCAAGGCAGACACCATGACGGAAGTGAAGTTAAAGGAGGATGTTGAGAGATACCGCCATTGGGAGACACTGACCCTGAACCGATAATCTCTAAACCCACTTCTCCGACGAGAGGGGTCTGCGGCCCAGATTGTAGACTTGGAAACACCTTCTTTCGTGTCCTAGTAGATAAGCTGGAGCAGAGACCAACCAGAATGCCACCACCTAAAGACCCCAGCCAGATGAGCCACGTGTCTCACCAGAGATAGGCCAGGTGAATTTGGAGCATCTTTCGTCTCTGATTGAAAGTGAGGAGCAAACCCCTCCTGCAGAGGTGGATGTAACTCCTGCCCCAGATACATCGACCAGATGGAGAACCCAGCATAGTGTGAGCAGACATCTGCTGCCGAACCACACCCTGACCTCCAGCGTGCAGCACCCAGACGGATGCCACCAATACGAGAAAGGCGCCATGCACCCTCATGGTTCTAGCCCAGAGGACGTTGGATGCCTGCTCAAGCGGCTACATCTGGCCCAGGGATACCTGTGGGGCACGTACCCCACAGGTATCCCTGGGCCAGATGTAGCCGCTTGAGCAGGCATCCAACGTCCTCTGGGCTAGAACCATGAGGGTGCATGGCGCCTTTCTCGTATTGGTGGCATCCGTCTGGGTGCTGCACGCTGGAGGTCAGGGGAGGAGCAGCCAAGGTTGCCGAGTCAAGGGGACCAAACCCGCAGCCAACACAGAAGGGGAACCAGAGGTAACAATGTGTCTCTAATCAGAGGGGGCTGAACCGACTCAGCCTATACCACTTATGGCCTCATCCATGTCCAGGATGACGAGACTGCTGCTTTTCCAGAGTTGATCGTAATGAGGCCAGTGTGGGGAGGGTGTAGGCGCACCCACACCTGATCATTGCGCCACGTTGCCACCATTCGGACAGGATGTAGCGGACTCGCAGTCGCCGATAAGACAATGAGGCTACAGCGAGGACTCTGTGGGAGATTAGTTTCACTGAGGGGGAAGGCATATGTCATGCCAGGTCACTGACCTGGGAGTCAACCCAATCTTACCCCTCCACAATGTTCTCCTTCTCCAGCCCTTTACGAGGATGAGAGCTTCTGCGATTGGAAAGAACAGTTGTGGTTCAGTTCAGTGAGGGGAGAGACGTATGTGTGTCTGTTGAAACTGTTTTAATTTTTCGTAGTGTGGAAAAAAAACTGTATTGTTTTGTTATTGTCGTTCAGGCGATAAATCGTACTGTACCAACGTAGACTGTGTGTATGTACAGTATTTAATTTTTGTGGTAGGAGCTGTTTTTTTTATAGGTCCTAGGGCACGGGTCATGAGGCAAAACCCTGAATAATATTTTCAGGTGTTTTCCGTTCAAGTCATACGTGCATAAGCCCCCAGCAGTATCGACACTGCCGGAGGAACGAGAGGCATGTCACCAAGCCATCACGTACTGAGATAAGCAAACACCTTCCTGGCAGGGAATACCAGGTGGCACCTGAGTATTGTATCGTCACAGAATCGTTGTCCAGCAACGTTTGATAACTTGTAGTACCTTGTTCTTAAATTTCAACCCCCTCTGCCTCCTTCAGATGGCAACACCACAATGTCTACTGTACTCTTAAAACACAGGTGTTGAATAATTGCTATATATAATCTATTGTAGCCTTAGATATAAATACCTGTGAGTTAACATCTCTATAATATGGGTTTCTGTGTATCAGCTGTAATTTATACGACACAAGAGTATTGCCTTTATGAATAATGTAAATGTGTGCATATAATATTCACATTTCAAATACAAAACAGCCACTTAGCAACACACCATACAATGACACTCATTATTTAAGAATTCATACAATGACACTCATTATTTAAGAATTCAAGTTCTGTTCAGTTGTACTGCCATGTATGACAACGATGCATTTACAGCAATAATAAATGTCTGTTTTTAATGTGTGGAACAGAAAAAAATTTACAGATTCCAAATACAAAGGTTTCAAGTTGTAAAACCTTTCACACTCCCCAATAACTTCACATCGTTATTATGATATTAATGAACAATCATTTATAGTACTTTTGAATGTTTTTATAAAAAACAGTGGTAATTGCACAGTGGACGAACACACTCAACGAAATATACTTCCTAGCTAAGCTAACCTATTGGATGCCATCTCTCAGTGGAATTTTTATCTAATTTGTATGCAGCGTGGAAGGTGGGTAGAAGCAGTGTACCTGGTTGCATCACTTTATGTTTTGACTTACTTATTCAAATCATGTTGTCAGTAGGTGTCTAAATAAGATCATAAATAAAAGTTTTAGTGCCTGTGTCACTACTTTATGATAAAACTATATGATTACAATCTGCTTGGTAGGCTATCAGCTGCTTATAGTCAGCTACAATTTGTTACAACCTCTGGATAGTAACCGGATAGCTATCAGCTAGATATTCAGTGGTACTTTGTTTTTTCATATGTTTGTAGTGAAAATGTAACTAGCAACACACTTTTTAGGTTGAAATTAGTTTCATTGAGTTGTTGAATTTTCAGGTTTTGCAAATGTTACAAATTTTCATTGTTTCCCATATTTAATTATATTTAAGTGGTTTAACGATGAAAATTTGTGTGTCATGTGCAGTAATAGGACCTGATGAATATGTTATACAATTCACCTATGTAACTCAATTTATGTAGGTTAAAAATCACCAATAGATAGCATTAAATACATAATAAGAAAACTGATGTATTTATTTATTAGCAACTATTTCCTCATTCTCTTGAGTGGATTTATCAAGAACTTACACGTTGCTGTGCAATTAGACACAAGACAGCAAGTAAGTAATAATACAAAATTGTATAGATATACGGTAATACACATACAGCCAATAATTATATCAATATTACATTAAGTAAATATACTGCTAGTTCATCTCATTATTGACATTAATCATATGATTTTATATAAAAAAATTAAATAAAAAAATTTAATTATCTATTATTTGTGCTTTTCAGACATAAATTTTCTACTGTAGAATGCTTTGGATGTACAGAATTTCTTAAGGTACTTTTTGAATAAGCTGAAATTGTTCACTTGTCAGTATTGTGTAACTTCTGAGGTAAACGGTTAATTAGCCTGAATGCAAAATGATATGTCTCTTATTAAGAAATGGGGCTCTACTTGAGATAAAATGTTTTTTTTTGCTTCTTCTAGTACAGATGACACTATTAATAGAAAATGAAATGTTTTTGACAGCAAATATGATTGTATGATATACGTGAAGGGATGGTGGTGTTAGTATTTCCAGCCTCTGGAAGGGAGGTTTGCACGAGTGTTGCCAGCTATTATTCTAATTATTCCTTTTTTTTTTTTTTTTTTTTTGAGATTTTATTGATTTTTTTCTTCTTCCAATCTGAAGGGGTGTCCCATATTATAATTCCATATATTAAGATACAGTGTACATAGCACTATAAAGGGTTAGAACAGTGTTTTTAGAACAAACTTGTCTAATGGAGTATGATAGCAAAACAAAGAGAGCTGACTTTTACACACAAGAATGAAATGTGTTCTCTCAATTTTAGGTTTTCTTCTTCAGTTAGTCAGAGTAAATAGAAATATTTTGTAATTAAAATCTTCGGTATGGAGTGTAAATTACCTCAAATACAAATTTGTCTTCAGATTTTTGGCTACAATTTAGAATACATATTACATTAATCAGCAATGGCCGTTTTAAAGTAAATTACATAACCTATTTGAGCACAGCAAAAAA
This sequence comes from Medauroidea extradentata, assembly GCA_003012365.1. Taxonomy (NCBI): domain Eukaryota; kingdom Metazoa; phylum Arthropoda; class Insecta; order Phasmatodea; family Phasmatidae; genus Medauroidea; species Medauroidea extradentata. Next base: position 781 of record PNEQ01001690.1, on the reverse strand, counting down.
TGTTGGTTTGTTGATTTGTGCATAAAAATTTTTGTATCACTGTGACATGACTCTTTTTTGCTATTGCATGGAAGACATTATAAAATCGCTACAACATAATTACATATAACACATGTGTCAGTACCAGTATCACTTCATACATTGTATTTATTGATAACCAGATTGAGTATTAACGTTTTTTGTTTATGCTGAAGAATAATTTGTTTATGTTTGAAAATAACTATTTTACCATCACTAAGTTCATGGTAGTTCGAAAATAGAAATAATAATTGTTTCAAAACCCAAATACAGTAAATAACAATATAAAAAATCTAAGCAGAAATATTTGTACAATTACTGCTAATATTCCGAATTACAGTTATATTATGTTTTGTGCAGAAACCTGAAAAAATATCAGTTGTCCTAGCACATCCATTTCCTAAACTGTAATCCTTACCTCAAATTTGTGCTGCGTATCGCAACACAAGTTATAATGACGGGTTAAGCCCGAGATCGTGGGAGACTCGATTCTAAATAAATAAGCAAAAAATCAGTTTTACCAAAACATTAGTATATTGTGAACAGAATACATACAGATTTACACCAGTAGAGCCATCACACAGCTTGAAATACATGAAACGTTTTAATTATAATAGGAACACGATAAAGTGAAAACAGAGGTCCGGTCAAATTAAAAGAAAAATGGGGCAACTCACTCGACATGCCGCCGACCGCACGAACAAACAAAAAATAACATATTATCAAGCGAAACGCGGGGTAGCCTTGCGACTTACCGAGACAC
>PNEQ01001689.1:76277-98677 GCA_003012365.1 Medauroidea extradentata | reverse complement strand
ATTCCCTTTGATGTTTACCGAAACTTTTGGATAGCACGATTTCTGCTATATAGCAGAGAAAATAGGGTTAAATTTGCTATATAGCCGGGCTATATAGCAAATCTCCAGTGTCACTTTTTGAACTTGTAGCAGAGCTATTTAGCTGTGCTACATATAGCTCTGCTATACAGCTCTGCTACATAGTGTAAACCTAGCTTAACTGTAATCTTGTAATACGCGTTGGTTCTATCTCGTCGTTAATCCGGATTATTGTTTATATTTTTAAATACATTATGAAAGGCAGCACATGATGATACACTACCCAAGTGTATGGGCTAGTATTTAGAGTGACATGTACATCAGGACTACTTTAATTGAGTATGATCATCGTTAAGTAAATATTGTTGCGTGCCATGTACCTGAGGGCCTTTGGTCGGCAGCTGTTTCGTAACATTTGGTGGGCTAGCCCATGACTAACCTGTTGGGCGACTACGTGATGGAAGTCACGCCGAAACTACGTCATAGATACCTGTCCCAACTGCACTTTTACCCTACGAGGCGGCCTACGAGACTCAAGTCACGTCCGAAACATGATGAAATGTCTATCTTTAGACCTCTGTAATGCGGTGGTTCCTCTACTGTTTCGCCTAGTATATAAGGGCTGAATCGACAAATTCAAGGAGAGTTCGCTATTGGTCGTGCTAGAAGAAGGTGCTATGCTTGTGGAGAGAGACTGGTGAAGACATCTTAGTGACGTCAGAGTCTACTGTGAGGCGACAGGCGGCTACCTTCGGAGCAGTGCTGGGCGAAACAGGAGGACTGCTGCGGTGGGCTGACGAGCGAAGAGGAGGTGCGCGACGGGAGTCGAACCGAAGACCTCAAGAGTGAAGACAGCGGTGCACTCGGAGTACTGCGCAGCACACGGCGACTCATCATCACTGCAGACTATTAAGGTTGTACACTGTTACTATTTGAGAGACTGTTGATTGGATATATGACTGAATTTTTTATGGTGATTCGTAGTCTTTAATTGATTAATGGTACATATTCTTGTGCTTTAACTGTCAAAGTTAATTAATGTTCTGTGGCACAGTAGCAATTGTGTGCATAATTAAGGGTGTTGTGAAAGTAATAGTTGATTGCTGTTTTGTGTGTTTTTGTAAGCTTTGTGAGCTAGTAAATCAGTAACTTAATTCAACTCTTTTATTTCTAGTTATAAGACCTCTATTCCAAAAAGACCTCATGGGAATTGCCCACATTTAAAGTTTTTTGCTTAAACTTGTAACAATATCATTGGCATTCAAAGGAAACCGAAACACTGAAAATCTGGGCTACTAACCATATGTCATTTAAGTTAGAAAATGCCTAGGTTCATATGTCTGAAGTTACTAAGGACATCATTTATGTGTCACACAAAGTAGGAGTATATTTTAAAATGTTGAGTGATAAAGCTGTTTGAGAAAGAATTTGACAAAAACTATAACGGCACACTCTTTATTTCCACCCAACATATTTATGGACTATTAAATGCAACTTAGTAAGTAGAAAAGTTGCTCGAACAGAGGTTAATGTGGACAACTATATGGAATTTGGATAGTTTCAGAAATATTTGGCCTGGAAATTTCCACATGATCATCACTGTTATGGGCATATAAAATGCAACGGGAACACTATATCCTTTCATAGCGTATGAACATATATTGGGATCCAGGTCAGTTTTCGTACGCTGTAAAAACTTCCCAAATAGTTTGGAAGTGTTTAACCCATATGCAGTACGGCACACTTACCATGCTTCAGGTTGTATATAGAGAAAATAATCAGCGTTGTTACTATGTAAGTCAGGTTACATAAGTATACAGTTGACTGTTTACTAAAAGTGAATGGAAACGCTGCCTTTGATGTACTGAAAACCATTTTACCATACCAACATTCTTAACTTTCCATTGCTTCGCTATGCTAAATTTACAAATATTTTTTACAGTGTAGTTTAAATATCATCAGAGCACTTGTATACAGAATGTGTACATGTGTTTGCTGGTTGCAATTTTTATTTTTATTGTTAATATTTAATGTATGATTTGTCATGTGGCCTATATAAGTTTTTCAGCAAGAAAATATATCAAGTTTTAGAGGCAAATTAAGGGGTCAAGTAATGTTAAAGACTTATTAAGGCCTTGCTCTTTAGTTTTACAGTGGTTTCGAAAATATATTTTTACTGAAAATTAATGCATATATCCAAAATTCGTTCTTACAGTTTTAACACGTGTATATCGCCGTTTGTATCTGAGCCAAAATGAAGGTAAATAATTTTTTGCTAGCAAACGGTACTTTATTTTTTAAAACTGTTCGGCAAACTTGTGTATTGTATAACTGTACACAGTCTCAAAAAATTTCAAAGCATCTTGTTAAAAGATATTCGAGTTATTTGCAATCGTTTGAAATAAATGAAAGATTGTGACCTTAAGGAAGGATGGAGAAGGAGAAACAATTTTGATTAGCACGTATAGTCGTGACTCGTAAATCAGTCAGTGCAAGTTAGAAGCTCAGATTTTCCTACAAATATTACCATCGGGGTGTCCTGTGAAGGGATATTTCGGAAGTGCACCGAACACTGAAAATTTGTTATTCCTATGAAATCCCAATTACCACCTCGAAAAGTACATGTATGGTTACAAAGCCGAGGAAGCCCCTTGGAGAATGAATTTGGGTAATCCTAAACTGCTCCTATAAGGAGATCTATGGGATGCCCTATTATAATATCTCTGAAAATACGTAATCAGTAATCGTCCAAGATATCTATAAATTAGCAAAATGAAGGATGTCCCATGTTTGTCAACTGAAGGATCTCCTTAAGAAGTCCGAATTACCGCCTCGAAAAGTACATAGATAGTTGCAAATCCCATATGTCCTCAATGTAAGAATTTCTGCTGTTCAAACACTGGGTTACAGGTAGATTCAAGGAACAGCTGAATAACAGCTTTGAATTATTACAAAGAAGATCGTCCCATATTTGTTTACTATGAAGTTCGTCAATTCCGTTCCTGAATGATCATCCCAGGTTTGTCCGAGATCCCATGGATATTCAGCAAATCGCCATAAAAAGTACATGGAAATATCCCGAAATGCCTTTTACAGATGTCCGAGCAAGATCGCTCATGAACGTCTTACGAACGGCCTTAAATGTATATTGGATTCCTTGAAAGAACTCGTCCATATGTTCGAACAGAAGCTCCTATGTACAACCTGTTAACTGCCTAAAAAAGTACATTACAATACCCCTAAAAGTCTGTTACAGGTGTCCGAACATGAGCTTCCACGGACGTCTTAAACGACCGAAATATTGCAAGGAAATTCCCTGAGTAACTCCTTTAGATGTCTGAACCGAAGCTCATAGGGACATTATAAAGACGTGACGGAAGGATAAGCTTTCCTGCAAATGTAGTTGCTAATGTAACCACTTGTTAGCACATGACAGTATTTACATGTACAAGAAGTTAGATTAAAGAAATTTGGAAGGTGATCCGTAACACTTACATACACGTCACAAATAGGTAACTTTATTAATTTTGATATTAACATGTTATTATAAATCATAAACTTTTAAATTAAATGATTAAAATATTATGTCAATCTGTTTATTCATCAGATTTTAAGAAGCGAAACAAAAACATTTAACTTTACTTTATGGTGAATAACTGTACTTGTCCACAGCATACGGTACCGTATTTTTTGGGAATAGGGATAATACAGGCGTATAGAGTACGGTATACAGTAGTTTATTTTTGTGTACACATGTGTAAGAATATATTGATTTGTGTGGGGGTGAAACGTTTTTTAGAGTGAATTGATGACTGAAAGGGGCTGGCAATTTTAGAAATAGTATATTAGAGGATCATGTAGGAGTAATCTCGCCATAGCCCGTTTATTTATGGGATAGAAATTTTAAGGACCTGGGAGCTGAGAAGTAAGTGATAAGAGTCAGACGAACTTGCCACCGTGTGGTCACCGAATTGTAATTGATGTTTTTATTAGTTATCTTGTTCAATTTCTCTTCCTCATTCCATGTTTGGCTAAATTATGCATGTATATTATTGCTTTATGCTGCCACATGTACTTATTTAACTAAGAAGCATTGAGTTGGCAGTAACATTTAAATTATTGGTATACAAAAATACAATTTGTGATATTAGCCCTTACAGTTTAAGATTTTTTTCACAGGAAAAGTAGGTTAACGTTAATTTTGCGCGAATAAATAGGCAGAACTTTACACCAGTAAACTGACCGATCCGCTACATTCTGAACACTGCTTTATTACTAGAGTAGAGACTCTGCACACCTACGACACCATCAAAATATGTAGGAAACGATTAAGGAGATGACATGAAATCATACACAATCATCATGAACATTACACGAGAGTACTGATTAACATTTCGAGAGCATGTTTACAAATTAAAACTACGAGTGTCTCGCACAGACGCGGAATGTATTTAATCGAACTTTTAATTGCGTGCATGATACCTGAAAATATTGTTTGTTTCCTGTAGTTTCTTGCTGACATGTTACACGTCGTAATAATTAAACGAACTCATATCGAGGAACATAAATGAATTTTACACGAGTCATTAGATCGTCGCCATTACACACTGTACCATCAACAAGTTGAATTCTGGGCAATATCTGCATGGTCCGCATACAGAAAAGTCGGGATGAGCTCAACATTTTCTGTACAGCTCGTCCGGAAAAAAAATCAAGCCTTCTGATTGACTGTCCGGTTTCTGCATAGTACGTATCTGCATGAACTGTGGACGTGTGAATCCACCTTTACACTTGAGGCAAGTTGGAGTGAAATGTTAGTATTTTACATTGCATGTATGGAGTCGCGAGTGGAGTGTAAGTCTGAGATTAGAATACACACTATTTCAGGCATCCAGGTGCCAAGCAAACGCTCTTCAGTTCCTTCACTGGCCAGGGTTGGCAACAGAAACTTGCTAATATACCCAGACGTGTCACGAGTGCCGAACTACTAAACCTAGACGAACGGACGGCACACAAGTCCACGACGACAACAGAAACTTTCACCCGGGTGACCCCTGCCTCTAAGCAAGGCCATGAGGTCTTAATGTGACGGTCTGATGACACATTGGTATTTTAATTACATTTTCTTGTTTATTAACTAATATATACTTTCCGGATTGTCAATAGCTTCGTGATAATTGCAGGTCCGGTGCGGGAGTAGTTTTGCTGATGTCAGGTGGTAGGCTTGTGTGATGTCAGGGTTTGTTTGGTATTTAAGTGTTGGTTGCTGCGGTGAACGTTAACTGCGATAGACTACTACAGGAATCAAGTAAATAGGTTTTCCTGAACAAATGCTTCTTAAATATATATTTTACCGAATGCATAAAGTTGTAAATAATGATTTGGTAATCGAGAGTAATCTAGAACGACGACATTAAAATATACCAAATGTTAACCATTTAATGTGCATACTCTGTTCTGGCAGGCAAATTTCTTTGGAGTATGTAGCCCTGAAATCGTAGTTTTGACTTTGGTGTTCTCTAGCTTACCGCAAATAAGCCATTTATTTAAATAAATTTTCTTGTCAGGGTAACGTTCCTGTGACCAATTCACTTGTGTGTTTACTGCACTTACGTGGATGCAAAAACATGTATGGTTGTAACGGAGGTTAAATTCTACCGAACATGTTCGTGTGTGGAATAATACAAATTTTATCTACTGTATCGTCGGGAATTTTCAGTAGGCGAGAGTTCGGCAATACAGGGTAGAAAATCTTGGAACGTCTCCAGTGAACAATATAGTAGGTACTAGATGTCTATTATTTCTCAATTTATTTAGTAAAATATTCTCTTTAAAGTTAACATGTCGTAGTTGCATTACAAATGCTATTTGTTTAAGAAAATAGCGAGTTTCAAAACTATGTAAAGTACCCTATTTTAGATAACTGGTACGATAAAACGGCGTGGCTATTCGAAACAGCGTAACATTTTTTTTTAAATAATAGGTTTGTTTTACTCGGCCTCTCTCAGGAGCTGAAAGAGTTGGATCAAGTTAACTCAGGTCAACCTAGGCCAAAAAGAGTTGACAACTCTCGGAGAAGCGAGAAAAACGCCTATTGCGTTATTTTGATTGTATTGTAAACACGGCCTGATTGTAAATTTCGCCGAACTAGCAGGTAATGAAGTATTATTAATGAAGAATCATGAGGTGAAGAAACTCCTACAGCTGCACCTAATAATGCACTCTAAATAATAAAGTGTCTGCTAATGGAGTGATGATAGGAAGCTAGAAAAAAACAACACACTCAACTAGTCTGAGGAATAGTAATAATTCGTAACTAAATGCTTTTTATCTGACTTGGAATACTAATTACAAATATGTCAATTATAATTAATCATTTGCGGGCATTAAACATATTTCGCAAATATTACAAAATTTTGATAACTGTTTTTAGACAATACCATAACATACAACTCTTATTGGTTGGAATTTAACAAAAACATTATTTACCTGCCGCAACTTTACTACGTCGTTCAAGTTTGCCTGGAAAATATATTATGTAGGCCTACTCAAATTTCAAACATGTCATCCAAAGTAAATTTTACAGTCAACAGCAATATGCTCGTTATAACATCTAGCAGACGATTTGCTCCCACTTGCTCTCGCAACTCTTCCTCGAGAGGAGGAGCTAAAAGAGCGTGCTCTTTTTGACCTAGGAGAATCTTGACCTGACGAGTAAAACACCCTGCCCCATATTTTTTTCCGGTGAGCAAGACGCCTAGGAGTACCTGAGCAACAAGAGCACAAAGAGTCGCCACGTCAAGGCCGAATAAAACAAACCGAATGTTTCTTGGAGAACCGGAACGCATTAATTAATGTTAATGATGGCATAAATAATGACCAGCACACAATCTTACCATAAATTATGATACAATTGAATTTTTTCACCTAGTAATTAAATTTGAAACCAATAAAACTAGGAAATATTTTATTATACAGCATGTGTAAAAGATGTAACATTTTACATCAAACAAAGAACGCCATATACCAGTAATTTATTGCAGTTAAGTTTTTCATCAAATATCTTGTAATAAATATATAGATTGTATCAAATTTATTTTACTTAAATCTAAATTTTTAAGGAGGCCCATTTAACAAATCCACACTAATTACATTATCTATGTTCTGGACATAACATACAGGCTTACTTCACGCTAAACAATAATGCAGCAGCATTGAACATAATATAAACATGTAAAAAACAACATAATAAAAAAAATGTGAATGCAAACTTCATATCTAACACTCAAACCCCAATTATCACACATGGAAACACCCATTGTAATCTATGCTGCAATGAAACAAAATTTTAAATGTCGAAATAAACACTAGCCCGAAAAATACTACAAATGAAGATAAATAACTGCATTATTATCATTCGTAATATCTAAATTATTAATTGACAAGTTACCTTGTCACAATAACATTAAAATGTTTTTCAAGTTTTTAGTAATTTTCCAGCTGAAAACTACACAACTGAAGTAAAACATTAAAATGGTAGAATAATTTTTTTTTTCACAAGTGAAAACAAAAGTAGGCTTAATGCAAACGAAACAAAGATAGGCTATATTAAATGTTTGCACGACTGCTCCCACTATAGACAAATCACATTTTAAACTAAGAATGTTCACTTGCACGTGCTACAAATAAATGGCATACAATCTTCTTTACCACTGCACTCCTCTCGAGCCCAATTTTTGCAAGAGACACACATAATCCAAGTCTCATTTGATGCAGAATTGGAACATAAATCATCACAAAATATGCATGCAACATCTGGATCATTCTTATCTGAACTTGCCGGATTGTTTGTTCCCTGGTTTGTTATGAGCAACTGGCTTCTGTTTTGGTGTTTTGGTTTGGCGTAATCTCTGTAAAGGTTGTGGTGTCACTCGTGATTCCCCTTTTCTTTTCTGAGCTCTAAGCTTTCGGTTGCCTCGTTGTAAAGAAATCAATTCCACCTTAAATGGTGAGGATGTAAGCACAGCTGTCTTGTCACATCTTGATTTGGTGGTCATTTCTCTTTCCACATGTGGCAGCTTCATAACATCACTTGGAGAGAGACAAAAACTGGAACTTGCAGTTTGAGAGTCTCGCAGAGATTGCGAGGGGTAGAGCCACCTACCGAATTGATGGACTGCGAACTTGGCTGACTCGGAATACTGGAGACACATAGTGCAGAATTGTCATGTTTTTGGACTAGTATGGAGACATGTTGTAGATGCGACAGTCAGTTCGGGTGAACCATCATATTGGAGACCTAGAAGTCTTTCTGTAGTTTGAGATGGTTCAAATGCATGATCAGGAAATATGTTACAATCCAAAGGGTAAATGCCTGTCTTCCTAAAACCATCGACTGCTGTCTGAATACTTGCAGCTTTCAAAATGCAGATCCAAATAGCTCTGCTACCTGGTAGATGGTAACAAGACGCCCAGGGTGATGTTGTTGCCACTTAGTGACTTCCTGTGAGTAATATGTGCTAAGAGGTGCCATGAGTACAACATATAGTGGTTACATCTGGTGGGTACAGTGTGGTGGGAAGCACAACAAATCCACATGATGTTACCGAGTGAGGTCAGGGAGTTCTATGCTTTTGGTATGGGCTGTATGCCCATCTAGAAGAAAAATCACAGGCCTATTTTCAGAAGGATTCACAATCTCAACAGTTTTCTTGAACAAGTTCACAAATGTATGATTCTGTACCCAACCAGACTCGTGGTATGCTGCAATGTTGCCTGGGGGTGAATCATCCAACAATGCATCCTTATCTGTCTTCCTTGGAAAGACAAACATCAATGGCATTAACATACCAGAAGCACACATACACACTTCAGCTGTCACTAAAGTTTCTCTTTCTGCTGAGGTCAATGCACCAACTTTATTCTTACCCCTCAAAGCAAGGATTTTTTTGATTTCTTGTTTGGAATTGCAGACATTCCAGTCTCATCCACATTCCAGATTCTATCTGGGGTGAATTTGTGTTTCTCATATTCTGCAGTCAAGAGATCAAAGAATGATGCAAAAAACACTCGGTTGAAACCCATTGTACATGCCAAAGATGTAGCCTCGGGTTTTCACAATCTCAGTTCAGGGCTCTACTCCAAAGAAATCATACAACCAAGCTTTCCCTGCTAATTTTGTATCTTGAGTGAAATTATTCGGCAGATAATTTTTGTTTGCAAGTTCAAATGCCAAGCTTTTGAGGCCCTTCAGTCAAACATCAAATAACGATTTTCCATCAACAGAATATGTTGTACCAGTTCTTTCTGTTGGGTTTTGTTGATGACAGACTTAAATCTGCCCATACCAGTAACCAATTATAATTCAGAATTTTCTGCAACACAGTTGAGTTTAGTAAATTCCTCAAGTGTTGCTCATTACTGCTGCGTATTTAGCATAATATATAATGTATTAATCTAAGAGGGCCAGATACCTATGTTGAAAATGTTATAAAGAAAAAGTAATGTTTGCAGGATGTTTTCATAAGACAAAATTATTTTATGATTTTTGCGACTTAGTCAAATGTAAATCTATTCTATAAAGACGACATGCCTTTTGAACTAACTTCCGCACAAGGGACGAAACATTGTCAAAAACCTACAATTAGCTATGGTTCAAAAATGAATGCCTGGGCACAATTGTTGGCCGAAAAAAGCCAATTTCGGATTTTCAAATTCTAATAGTGACGAAAAGTTGCACTTTTGTATTCTGAATTTGGGAAAAATAATAAAAAATATATTTGTTGTCTTTAGTTCGCACAATAAACCTAAATTTTAGGAAAAATTACAAGGAAACTTAAAAATAATTTTTCGAGTTTTAATATTATGTCTACGAGTGTCTTATAGCATGGTACTGCATAAATTTAGCAAACAGATAGTACAAAAATTAGGAATATAATCTTGCGTTTCATTTTTAGTTCGTGTATAAGGCCTAAAATTTTAGGAAATCTATAAAAACCACATATTTATATTATATCTTCAATTTTAAAATATTAACCTATCGAGTGGCATATAGCGTGGCAATACTTAAGGTTCGAATAAATAATAAAAAGAAACAATTTCAGATTTTGAAAATTATTTATTAGAAATATTACTTTAACATTTTAATCTTTACTCAAGAGGAACAGTTTCGTGCAGCTCTTCACTCATTTCGTAAAAAAAAAATATTTTCTCTTCAATGTTTTGGTTATTTCCTTTCTTGCCTTTTCATGATCTTTTGTGTTTATTTTTTTTTATCCAAACTGTCAATGTAACCGATCCTGGTAGTACGCTGGTCATACATACATTTCCTCTCATAAAACGGGATCTTATTTTTTTACAGTTACATTATATAACTACAGAGCAGTCACAGGTACTTGGCCTTCTTCCGCACCTACACGAAAATAACATTTATATAGGTACTGCGATATCAAAAAATGTACCACTATATGACATTTATGGAATTGGATGAATAATAGATTGTTGTGTAAGGTTATATGCGACATAACTTTCCTATGTCAACTCACCTCGGAAATAAAAATTAAACAGGATACGTTCGATATTTTCGGTAATTAAAGGGAATGGTAGCAGTGAATTAGTCATGATGAGATGTGTGCTCGTGTTGAAAAACTTCTTAATTTAGCACTGCGATAGCTTCACCTCTGTTGGCGACATCTTCACCGGTGATGGTGACCACTACCGTCATGACAATGACCACGGCTGCGCATGGGACTTCCTTGAAAGAGCAGACGATAAGGATCAAACTTTCATAACCAGACATATCACCTTATCTAGCTGTAGAAAAAAGTGAATAAACATAATATTTTATAGCACTAAATGAGAATAAACATACCCATTTCAATAAGACATATATTTTTATGGAGCCTGAGTTCACACTCGTATGTAACACATCTTGTTTATCTATAAAGAGCATTTTACTCATTTGAGGGATTTTGGACATGTCTGGTTTTGAATGTTTGCTCCTCAGCTGGTTCAACGAAGCATAGATGTTGCTTCTGTTACGAGGCCTTAGTGATCACGTTTGCATTGCGACAGCACGAAGTTGATGAGTGCAAGAAAGCATGATTGTTTCTTACTTAATCAAGTAATATAAGAACATGACTGTGGTTATTTTAAAGTTAATACTGAATATATTTTCAAGGGATGCGGTGTTATTTTACAAGTAGTTGAATATAGGTTATATGTAAAAAAATGTGATGATTGGGCAAACAAGAGTTTTTATTTAGCTTGGGAGTTTTGCGAGAGTAATTAATACGATTTAAATAATTTTTTTTGTGCAAAAAAATAAAGACAGGATAGAAAAATGTAGTAATGTATGAAACTGAAAGAGCTGATCTGGTATGGAAGCTGGCCAGTGATATGACATTTGTTGATGAATTTTGCATAGCTGCAAGTTGACGTGTATATGTAACTGGTGGCTATGCAGAGAGAAAGTCATATATGCGTATATGTATCGTAGAAGAGTATGTTGATCGGTTCGGACAAGCCCTGACAGGACTTTCGGTGAGTGAAGTTTCAGTTGGGGTGGGGGGGGAGGCATTGGGTGAGGGGTATGGGGGTTGCGGTGTGGGGGTGTGGTTGCGTAGGGGTGATGTATTTAGCATTAATAGTTTGGAAATCAAATGACATGTCAGGTTCTTCGATGGAGTGGTGCACGCCATGTTTGAAAGTAGTCGAAGAGTCTTGCATATGTAAGTATCTAGAATTATTTATTATTTTTAAACGATTGATTTTATCAGAAATTGAAAGGAGTTTAGCTAATTTGGTAGGAGAGTGAGCGTATTCGAAGGAGTTCTTTAGGAAATAAAGACTGTATAGTTGTAATAAAAATATTAATCAAACAGATTTTTAATAATTTATTGATTGATTTTATTGTGAATCGATTGGATATAGCTAAGAAATAAGTGATGTTTAAGTAGTATTCATTAGTAATATTTAAATAAAGTTTTAAAATTATTTTCACAATATTTATATTTAAAAAATATATCAATTAATTTTGAAATTAATGATCGATACGTAGTCTCAATCGATGGTCATTACTTCTCGGGGTCATCTAGCTGTTATGTGAAGACATAGATGTCATGCTGGTTTAGTGAGAGTTTTAAAGGAAGTGTTGTTTAGACGAAGGATAAGAAGGTGGTGGTAAAGTATGGGAAAGCAAGGGGGGAACTCATAACGTGACTTTCAGCCAATTAAAATACTTGTTGGGTAGGGTAGGGGAGAGTAAGGGATAATAGGGGGGTATGTTGACTTTATATTAGATGTAAAAAGTGGTGGGTCGAGTCAGAGTGTCGATGGATCTCATTCGGGTAGGATGTGTCTGTAATTATTTAAATAATTTTTTGTATAAAAAGTTTTTTTTTACTAAATCTGCAGAGTAGAAACTGTGGTGCCAGCTCTGGTACCTGCTTCTAAGTCCGAGTGAAACAGCTGCGAGGAGAGTTACACTACCGGGCAGTCTGGGACGTGGTTAGATGCCATGCTCACTCCGAAAGCTACAGAATTGTTCAAATTACTTTAATTTGCATGTTTTCTAGCTTTAAAAACGTTTCACAACAATCGTGCATTATATTTTTAGCACACGCACCTTAATGTTGTGAAATTGTGAAATAAAGCATTTTGTAAATAATTTTCGCCAAATTTTAGCCCATGCGAGAACTAAAAACTGAGCTCGAGAAAATTTTCCCGATTTTTCTCATTATTTCTTGGCTACCATTACATATTCCCATCATCTAAGATAATCGTAGACTTAATATTATAATCTCAAAAAATTATTTAAAACATGTTTTTTTTGTGATTTTTCTTAAATTTTAGTGTTAATGCGCGAACTGAAAACAACTACAATTGTTTTTTATTATTTTTCCCAAATTAAGAATACAGTACTGCAACTTTTCCTCACTATTAGAATTTGAAAATCTGAAATTGACTTTTTTCGGCCCACCCTATTTTGTTCAGGTTACGTAGGCAGTGTTAATTAATGTTTCCCTGCAAATTATAAAAAACTATAAAGAACATGATATAGTTTTAAAAATCAAAATTTTATAAAATACTTTTAACTGATAAAACTAATTTTTAAAATATACTTTAGTGTCTACTCATGTACAGTAAGCATGTAAATCCAACTTACGTGGCCCCTTCTCATTATTTATAGCAACAACCCGGCCCTATTCCATTTCAATGGTATGGATATTATGTTTTGGGCTATACGCACCTTTTTTACAAGCTTCCTCCACAGATATAACTTCACAGACTTTTTTTTTTTTTTTTAGCTTCTAGAGTAGCATGTGGGACTTGATAATATTTACTAGCTTTATGATAGCTCATCTTTCCTTCAGTCACTTATCTTACGGCATTCTGCATATATTCCTCTGCCCATGACTGTCTCGTCGTTTCCCGTTCATATGTATGTGGCATCGTTCAAAATTAATACATCTAAAAGCAACAAACTCGCGAATGTTATAAAAGCAGCATGAAACAGGGTATCCGGTTTTATAAAACCCATTTAACTTACCACCCTGTTTTATCCAACGACGACATAATGCAAGATTTGAGAGGTTTCAGTATTTCAATTGCTACTTATCGACCAGTAGTCTACATGAAAATAAACTGAAACGTGTGTAGATTTTGCAAAGGTACTTAAATACTTGTAATTTTTCTTGCAACACTAACTACGAACGTTTTTAAATGGTACTAAATAAAATGAGATCACTCTAACAACACATGGGCGTAAACATTCACTCACAGTTGCCGTGTCATTAAGGAATTGTGCTTGAAAACAGACTAGAGCGTATTTCAAATGTTTGCCGCGTGATAACAGCACTGGTCATTGCTGTAGCGTGAAGTACCTTGTTCTGTCCGGCCATTCTATTCTGCTAAACTCCCCTTTATAATTTTACACGAGGCGTTTATACTCAAAATTGGTTTGAGGTCGTCGTGGAGAAAACTGTGAAATTGCTGCGGTTTCGTTTGCTTCACCGATGGAGTTGTTTTCTACAGTTGTGCAACAAACCTCTACTTTTATGTCAATATTATATCTTATAAACTATAAATAAAAGTTTAAGCAGCGTCCAGTTTTAAATGTTGTCTGAATTTATTTACAAACGAAACAACAGTCATTTATGAATATACAAGTATTAACAAGGAAATATTAAATGTGCAAGTATATATCATTACCAATTAAAACGTTGTATCACCACAATCAAGGAACATTGACTTGAATCAATTGTACGATATAATGCAAAAAGGAGACTGGTTACAAATCACTGGATCAGGTTTAATCGCAAGTTATGTTATTATGACTAAAAAAAAAATCATCGACATTCTTTACAGAATAAAACCAATTAAACTTTTACAAAAAACTTCCGAGTGTACTTAATATAAATCCACCTATCAAAATCATACAGATATAGCTGAGTATGTTGCGTAAATTTCTTCAGTCAGTTCATTCCTTAGGGGGTGCTTCGAAGAATTGTTTGAGCGCTGTAAGACTGTCATTACTCAGCTCATCGTATGAAGAGATCGTCTTCTTGCACTTCTCAAACCATCTGGAGATGTTCGGGAATTTGTCCAGAGAGAAGCCGAATGCCTGTAAGAAAAATAATGTTTTCACGATATAAGTTGTTGCACGTTTATTAAATGCAACACGGCACTCGGATTTACATCTTTTTTTGCAAAGTAATAATATAGTGTATAAAAGTAACAGTAACCAACTAATAGTTTTATGTGTATTCCACCTAAACCACTCAGGTTCAGTCCTAGTGGGCATGATCACTGGTTTTCTTTGGTTTCGCGTGTCTCTCCTACCTCTTCATTCCCACACTTCTGCATTTCGTACTGTTCTCTAATTGTTTTTCCCTCTTGGAAACAGGTCGCAACAGATTACTCCGGTAGTTACGCAGAAAGTTGTATACTGAAACAGAGCTGTATTTTCTGTATGCATGGCACGATGTTGTGGTTATCGTGCAGTATTATATCCTACTTTCCACTCACAACTGTGACACGGTGTGTGGCGGAGTGGATGAATTAAGTTCATTGCCCGTGCTGGTCAGCTACTTGTCCTATCAGTATCTACAGACAGTGAGACAATCGTCACATTCGCGTCGACAAGTTGTGGTAGATGATAGTTTCACCATTCATAAAGCTCATGCAGTTTGTGAGACCTTTACTGCACAATGCAGGTATCTATGATAACTACTTGTCGCCACTTGGATAATGGAAGACTGTTTGCCACTGGTATTCCGGCATCATCAGAAATAGTCCGAACATCATCAATATAAGAGCGAAATTGACAGCGTGTTGTGTCAGTTAATTCCCTCTTATAAAAACTTATCATTTATCGTGTTTGGTGCAGCAGAGAATAGTGCCTCAATTTTCAACAGTAGTTCGCTATTGTCACATGTCCTAAGAAACACAAGTAGCATCAGTTATGACTTCCCGTTACCTTTCATGTTTAATTAATGCACAGATACGATGTAATGATATAGCAACGAGGTTTTTTGGTTCAATTTCACGTCCCTTTTTCGACGCAGTCAAGTTCCCATTCTGGAGCATAGTTGTGCTGCTGCTCAGTCAAATCGTCACCTAACCGCCTCAATTGGAGTCATTTTTAATGTTTCAGCTTGCAAATTCACAATATTTTTTTCATATATAGTGTAGGTGCACCAGTTGTCAGCCAGTTAGAGAAATCTTTGCAGTGAGATAATGGTTTTAATATTAAATATTCAGTTCCTGGCCCTGAGATATGCTGCATTGCTCAATACCAGTTTAATATTACTCAGTAATTTATAAAAATCAAAATTTACAAAATGTGTCAGTTCACTAGTACTCATCTCCTTATCACTAGTAGTCAACCAGTATGTCTCTTGAGGTCAGCAACCTGGGTTTTGAGACTGGGGAGAGACTATTTGTTACACATTCTGAAGTTATTTATTCGTCTTCAGTATCCTACTCTCATTTGAGATTAATGTATAATATAAACCTACGAACAATGTGGCAACTTGTAAATCAACAAACTATCCTAGGTGGAAGTTTGGATGTCTTTGTGATAAATATTAAATTTGAACAGTTCTCTTACATGTGTTTCAGGGCTTTGCAATATATCAACCAGGGAGAGCCATCCTCCAGTGGTCAGTCATTTTCCCACTTCAAAAGGTAAGTATGACTGAAATATTTATTGTAAACATTTTAGGAGTGTTTTGTGTTCATAATTGGGGTTTAAAATTAGAACTGTAATAGGGCAAATTTTACAAATAGTATTGTCTTAAATTTTTACTGGATGACTAAAGGGCTGTCACTGCTTACACATATCTAGTTGTTAATCGCAGTGGCTGACTACTGGGGAATTATACTACGCGATATTTTAGTGTTGACATACCCTAGGTGAGCACAGAAAATGTCTAATTGTTAGCTGTGTGGTGGTACATATATTATGTTTCATTGTAAAATACCGATAGTTAACCACCTAATAGTGAGCTATGTGGCTGACGGCTTACTAATGGTGCACACTTATCCTAAGTTCTGCCACTAGACATGTTTTTAATTAAAACGAATCTGAAATGTTATAATAGGCTATAAATAGGTAAACAATGTGTATGTCGAAGTGATATGGTTAGTATAACACAGAAATGTTCTAAATGTCAATATAGTTCTAGTCTACATAAATTGTATTTTAAAAAAAATTTAGATGTGTAGGATTAGGCCTACCTGAATTGAAACTAACTAAATTTGATGTTATAGACATTCATGTGTGTCCTAACCTTAGCCAAAACAGATTGCCCAAACTATAACAGTAGACTATGTAGAACAAAGGCAGGCAATTTTCAGATTTTAATTTGAAATCTTATTGTTGCAGGTTGTTTTGCAAGTGATTATCCTACCCTGCCATTGACACGGAACGAAAAAGCATCAGGAAAAAGTGTAATCCACAAGTACAGCGAAGATGACCTGGCAGATACTTTTCGTGTAATTAAACAAGCAAGTCGTAGTTTGAAATCCCAAGACGTACTTTACAAGATCGTCTTCATGGAAGAATAAAAGAAGGTCTAAGAGAAATGGGTCTGCCCACTGTTTCCACGAAGCTAAACAAGGAAAACTAGTAGGTATATATTATTCTTTCATGAAGATGCACCCCGAATCAGTCCAGAGAACTCCAGGAAGATTAACAGAAGGGCGCGCAGTTGTTACAGAGGAATCTATATGGAAGTGCTTTAGGTAATTGGATAGCTACAATGAAGAGATCAATGCCATAGGCACCATGAAGGCTCTAAACATAATTTTAAATGGTGACGAAAGAAGCTTCAGTTTGTGTCCTAAGACTGGAAAAATGATTGCTCTCAGAGGCTGGAAGGATGTCTATGAAGTAAAATTCGCAAATGAAAATGAAACTATCATTGTCCTTCTGGTTTTTACAGCTAGTAGCAAAACTCTATTCCTTGTAGTGGTTTTCCTTTAGGCTTACATCACCACGTGAAGTAATAAACAGTATTTCTAAGAACTGGTGTTTAGGGAGGAGAGAAAGTGGTTGGTTGTAGAGTGAGACTTTTATTGAATATGTAGCAAACGTCATAAACAAGTGGTTTCAGAACGGAAAAGTGCCCAAATCTGTCATTTTGTTGGTTGATGGTCACAGGTCACATTTAAACATGGAACTAAGTGACTTTTCCTTTAATAATGGAATACTACTATATGCATTACCACCAAATACGACACACCACATGCAACCGGCCGATGTGAGCGTTTTAAACCCTTTTTAAAGCCTATACACAATTGTTTACTTTAACATTTGACTTTACGTTTTCGTTACTTTAAGTATTTTGTAAATACACAATACAAACGTAAAAGTTAAAGTAACGACAGTTGAAAAATGATTTTAGAATCAATTTATTATAAACGGAACAATTGTGATGTAAATCATTATATATTTGCCACAAAAAATATCATGAAGATATTAAAAAATTAGCCCAGTTATTAAATATTTTCAATTTATGGTAATACATTCCAGAACAACAGCAACGCCATATATTGACGAAACTCATAGTTCATCTACAAACACTTCTCAAACTCTATTTGCAAGTTTTTCAGAATTTTTTAAAACCATACCTGTTACATTTTTCATGAAATCTTCGTACTGGATAGTAAAACTATGCACGGAAATAAAGATTTTTTATTATAACATACATAATCAGCTGTTCTTTGCAAACGGCCAACTTGACTTTGACTTTAGGTTTTCAATGTATCGATAGCGTAAAGTCAAGGATACTTGACTTTACGTTTGGCGGCGCCATTGTGTACGACCCCATAAGAAGCGATGTATTGAAAGTTATCGTATAGTCAAGTGTTTAAGTCTAAAAGCTAAAGTTTTCTATTGTACATAGGGCTTAAGTCAGAGTCGAAGAAGACTGTGAGAGAATGGAAATACTGCCAGAAAACCGCAACACTGCCCTGACAAAATCCGCGTTTTGCCCATTGTTAGCTACAGTGTTAGATAACCCTTCTCTAAAAGAGAGTATTCAAATGCGGTGGATTACAGTAAACGTATTCATAACACACTTGAATCATTGAATGTTGATAACATTGTTGCTCTACCATCTTTAAACAAGGTACAGGTATGGGTATGTATTGCAGAACTTTTTTAAGGCCGCAACTCTGTCGGGGGGAAGGGGGGGGGGGAAATACATACTGATATAATATTAGAGGAGCTTGAGAGAATTAAGAAGCTGGTTTGAACTACATCTGTGTGTTTAATGCAGTTGATGAGTCTGTGACACTTGATGACTTCTTTAATTCAAGTACATTAGACATTGCCAGCATGGAGTTTATTACTGTGCCAGAAATGCCATCAACAAGCTGTGTTTCAGCCCAGATTGCAAATGAAAATGACAATGAACTGTTTTTAGGCTCTTCAACCACGAAAGTTGATGCACACAGACCTGTGGTAGTGGAAATCAAGTGACTCCGGAAAATAATTGAAGAACCTCCATTGACAACCACTGATATCAAGCCCATGTCACAAATACCTCTAAAAACCCCAGTTATTATTGTAAAATTTTATTTCATGGATATTTATTAAAATTTTATTTTGGTTCAGTATAACTGATCAAGATACTGAGTACAGCTGAAAAAGTAATGAAGTTACTGATACCTCAAATGTAAAGGATGATAGTTATATCCCATCACCTTTCAAGCAACATATTTTTTACCCAAAACAAATAACCAACATTAAGAAAAAAGTGCCTAACGAAAAAGCACCGAGTGCTATTTCATCACAGAAGTGTCGAGAGTTCGTGGAAAGAAAGGAGCAAGCAAAGCTAGAAGAAACTAAAAATAAAAAGAAAAGGAGCATGTAGAGAGAACAAAAGAAAACTGCAAACAAAGGAAAAAAGAAGATTAATGTGTCACCTACCACAAAAAATGAAGATGAGTTAAACTGTAGTGATATTCTGAGCGAAAACAAGAGTGCAGCTGACGAAAGTGTACCCCAAATACGGAAATTTGGAAAGATATTTCCCCATGTACGTCCAGTTGGGAAAAGTGAAGATATAAGTAAAATAGTAGGTCTTTTACACAATAGACATAGTCCCAGGTAGATAGCCAAAGTATTTTTTTTACTTATTAAAAAAACAGTAATTGCATAATCATGTCAGTTGTAGGCTTGATTTAGTCCTAAATGCCTAAGTAGCTTACCAGTAGGTTTATTTCTGCTGTACTGTTTCATATTTCAATACTTGCATAAATTAAATCACAATTTTATTTTTATAGGTACACATTGATGACTAGATGATCATTTCCTTCAAGGATGACAAACCAAATGCCAGGAGATTATTCAATGGCAAAGTGATTCGTGTGAATAGTTGAATAGTGATTGGTACGAGGAGACTTTCCTTCGACCAAAGATGACTATAGAGATCATACTGGCTTTGTGTATGGTTTTCAAGTTGTCATAGACGAATATCCTTACACAAAAAGTGACACATGCCCTAACATATTTATAATTCGACGAGAAAACATACACTGGGCTTATATCACCAGACGCATCAGCACCCCGAATAAATATCACTATCTGTAATTTGTACAGACACAGCGCCGGAGCAGAACAAGTAAAACAGATTTTAATTTGCATTAATCGTCCCATTGGTAACTGTATAGACACAAATATTCTTAGCTGCACATACGCGAACAAATAAATGTACTTGTGCCGAAGTATTTGAAGGTATGTGTTGGCAACAAATATGTACCCATCACGTGTCATCTTGCACTTTTATGTGCTTGTGTTTAATTACACTACAGTGCAACCAGATGCAACACAGATTAAAATTCTGCATTGCACCTATAAACAAGAAGTTATCAGCATAATAAGCCTACTTCTTCAAAGTGGGTATAAATGAACCCTAAAAGTTAAAATCGCTTTTGTTCATCTAGGAATAATGTTTAATAATAAATTACTCTACCCTAATGCAATATTATAGCATGGTGGCCCCTCAAATATAAAAACTGTAAATAGTAATGTTATAAATATTAAATTGGATATTTGTCTTTCTGCAGTTATTAATGTACATGTATATAAATTACGTATTTATGTCGTGATAATCTTAGAAATTAGGTAATTTAATGTATCAATAAACTTTCCCTGACCCAACAACTTTAAATGCACGTAACCTTAGAAGTAAATGTGTATAAATTCTGAAGAAATTTTGAAAAACTGTTGCTAAATACTTCACGTGATTAAAAATATTCGAAGGACAACATTAACAAAAATACTGTATTGACAAAATATTTACTACGTGGGTACATAGGCAAACGCCATTCTGTATACTGTATCATTAGATATTTCGTGTGTTTTTTTTAAACTACACCATTGTGTAACTGTTATCAATCGTTAAAACAGTATGAACAAATTAAAAAAATTGTCGTGTCACTTTACTTCGAACCCTAAGAGTACCGAGTTTGATGAAAAATTAAAAATTGGTAATTCAGATATCTCATGTGATTTAAAAATGCTCAAATTTTCACTATTTAGATAGTAATGACACGGTATGAGCTAAAAATAAACGTAAAATAACTCACTATGTACAAAAGGCCTATAAATATCCAGCTTAATGAAATTCTGAAAAATTTTTCCTTAGATATTTCATGTAACCACAATATTTCAAATGGCAGACATTCATAGAATGAGAACACGACATGAACAAAAATTCAAAAGACAAGTCACCTTACTAAGTACAAACCACTATATGTTTACTGAGTATGAAACAGTTCTGAAAAATGGTTGCTTAGATATCTCGTGTAGTCAAAATATGTTTAATCAGCCTCCATGAAAACATGGTATGAACAAAGAAAATGCCAAGTCAACTTATGAGTCATATATGTGTGCAAATTTTGATGGCAACGTTTCTTCTGATATTTCGTATGTTCGGAAATACTTTTTAAATACAACACAATTTTAAAATATGAACAAAAAAAAAAAAAGAAGAAAATAAATAAAGGACGAGAGATATTACTGATAAGTATTTGTATGCCAACGTCGATGAGTTCAAGAAAACATTTTCCTTAGATACGTCATTATATTAACCCATATAAGTGGCCACCGTTTTGAGAATATGGACATAAGATGAACAAAATACACAAAATAAAGTCAGATTACTAAGATAAATATGTGTGTCCAGTAAGATGAATGTCAGAAAAATATACCCTCAGACTTGTCAAATTATGCATTATGCTAAATACAAAAAAAAACTGCTGTTTCGAAAATATGAACGAAACACACAAACGTCTGTTTAGCTTTGTATGTAGTATATGTGTACGAAGTGTAATTAAATTCTGAAAAAAGTTCCTCAGAGGCTCAGATATGTCGTAGTATGCTAGAAAAATGGCCATCGTTTTGAAAATAGTTGAACGAAATACACAAACGTCAAGTCAACTAACGAAATAGTTTATGTGTACTAAGATTAACATTAATCGCAATAATATTTCTTTAGATACGTCTTACTGTGATGAAAAAAAATGGCCCTAATTATGAAAATAGGATTACTAGATAGCTGAATACTCGAAAATAAGGTCAGCTTTGAATGTAATACATATACATACATAATGTCTTTAAACGTTATTTATATATTTATGCATACTTATAATTTGCTACACATTACATTATATATATGAAGACCTCGGGTGTAAAAAGTGATAACCAACATATATGTAAATTTTGGCAAACAAGAATTTAATGTTTGAGAAATCAGTGAGAACAAATATTTAATGAAGCTACATTTATTTTATTTTTCTAAGAGCATTTAAACCTTAAACATAAATCTAGAAAACATAAACCTTAAAAAAATCTTCTTGCTTTATGTGTA